>OX371193.1:19532500-19744551 GCA_947310845.1 Yponomeuta plumbellus | reverse complement strand
TTCTTGAAGGTGAAAAAATAAAAAAATTACATTTTTGCAAATTGCATAAAGTTCCGGATCGCGTATGAGGTTGCAAATTTGTAAATGCATCAGAATAGATGTTTTCGAAGTTTGAAACCAAGTTTCAAAACTTTTGTAATTATTCCGAGACCACCTTACTCGAAAAAATGACCACGAATTAAAAATAATTATAAATAAACATGTTCCGGTCAACGAAAAAGGTTGCAAATTTATACAGCCGTTCGGTATATTTTCCGATATATGTGTCAAGTTTGCAGAACTTTTGGAACGTTTTCATTCAGTTTAATAAAAAAAACATTAATTTTCAATAACAAAAAATGTTCCGTACACTTAGATTGGTTGCAAATTTAATACGTGATATGAAATATTATATCGAAAACTTCCCCAAGTTTGCAGAACTTTTGGAATTTTTTTCACGACCATACAGCAAAAATTATTTAATTGCAATTTCAACAATGTTCCGGACAGCGGACAAGGTTGCAAAATGAGATTTATTGTCGTCCCAATGTACCATTCACTTGACCGAAGTTTGAAAACTTTTGGAATTATTATTAAATTTTCGATTTCGAATGTCAATAATGACTGGACTAAGACGTCTGGGACATCTATTCTCTTGTACCAAGGTTATACGCTGCACGATGCATCAGCTGTTGGCCCAAGCCTGGATCCGGCAGCCCGTCGCGCTCGCCAACTACGTCTTCCATGAGATCCTGGACTGCGGTAACTTGCTTTTGCTGTCCTATTACTTGGCCCAGATAGTCCAGTCAGTCAAGACAATTAATTCATAATAATTCCAAAAGTTTTCAAATTTTGATGTAAGGTCGGGAATGGTATTAAAACAAACTATAAAATTTTGCAACCTGTTCTGCGGTCCGGAACATTGTTAAAAATGCAATAAATGATAATTTGCTCAGTTCTTGAGACCAAAATTCCAAAAGTTCTGCAAAGTTGGAGTGGTGTTAAATATATTATTTTACATCACGTGTCAAATTTGCAACCAATTTAAGTGTACGGAACATTTTTTGTTATTAACAATTAATGTTTTTCTTTATTAAACTGAAGGAAAACGTTCCAAAAGTTCTGCAAACTTGACACATATATCGGAAAAATATACCGAACGGTTGTATAAATTTGCAACCTTTTTCGTTGACCGGAACATGTTTATTTATAATTATTTTAATTCGTGCTCATTTTTTCGAGTAAGGTGGTCTCGGAATAATTACAAAAGTTTTGAAACTTGGTTGCAAACTTCGAAAACATCTATTCTGATGCATTTACAAATTTGCAACCTCATACGCGATCCGGAACTTTATGCAATTTGAAAAAAGGTAAATTTTATTTTTTCACCTTCAAGAAAATTTTAAAAGTTCTGCAAATCGAGGGGACTGTTTTAATTTTGGGATTAATGTCAGTATTTGAATTTGCAACCATATCCGGAATACGGAAATATTTTTAATCATTTTCACGCAAAATATTATTTCCGTACACATCGCTGTTATATATTCAGGGCCTAAACTTTGTGCTATACGAAGCCGCCGCGACGTCGTATACCTGCGTTGCTATGGTAACGCGACCAATGGTCACGTCAACCGCTGGATACGTTCCTTGATTATGAAAGCAGTGACGTAAGATCAGATGCAGAAGATGGTGCACCGGATAATACAATTGTGGAATGTGAAATGTCATCGAAATGTACCACGGAACTGGAAGAACATTATGGTGATCCAGGAATCGTGTGGGAGGGCCCACACAAAAAAATTCAAATGCTCATAATTATTTCTTTTCAGATATGTATTTCTACGAAATTCAAATAAATCAGATTTTCAATATCTTCAATTACAGATTGTTACATTCAACATGCATTCAAAGTTTTATCGCTAACTTGTAAGGTTTTAACACTTATTAACTGACCTCATAATATATTGAAAAAAGATATTATTTACGGACAATCTATTCGAAATGTTTTTCCTTGAATGCTTGAATGTAACAATCGTTAGTGTCGACATTTACGAGAAATTATAAACGTAATACAGAAATTATTTCAGGTAGTTTCTTTAGTATTTTTCAGCATGTCTCATCAACAAATTTTTCTACTATTCAATATTTCATTACCTTTTAAAGGTATTATGGATCCTCCTAGTTCATTTGTAATCATCATCTTTCTATTGATGTAGATTCGTCTTTCAAATAAATCACTAATATACCATTCACATGCTAATGATTTTAAATTGTTTGTAACACAATTTGTTTCTAACAGATGTTGGTATAGTACTATTTTTACATGACAGGTGATTATGCCAAAAATAAATTCCGTTGGGCTTATTTAACCGGACGTAGGATTTTGCCGGTACGTATTTTTTTATTAATAAAACGAATCTGGGGATTAAATACACTGTTACTCACCTACGCATTGTCGTCCATTAATGTTTACTTACTTTTTTACGAATATTTGATATCTTTTTAGGTCTATTTATTTTTTCGACGGTAATATTGTCGCAAAACCTTGCGACAATATTACCGGGTCTCGTGCGAAGTTGCAAATTTGAATAGTGGTATCGATTCCAAAATAAGACCGATTTGCTCGATTTGCAAGACTTTGGAAATTATTTCAAGGATAACAAAATGCGAAAAATCGATTTTTGCAAAGAACACAAAGTTGCGGATCTCATGCGGGGTTGCAAATTTTAATACTGACATGCACCTCAAAGAAACAATCATTGGCTCGATTTGCAAATATTTGCAATTTTTTCGAAAATGAAAAATGCCATAAATTTAAATTTCCGACATCACACAAGATTCCGGATTGCGTGAGAGGTTGCAAATTCAAATACTGACATTAATCCCAAAATTAAACAGTCCCCTCGATTTGCAGAACTTTTGAAATTTTCTTGAAGGTGAAAAAATAAAAAAATTACATTTTTGCAAATTGCATAAAGTTCCGGATCGCGTATGAGGTTGCAAATTTGTAAATGCATCAGAATAGATGTTTTCGAAGTTTGAAACCAAGTTTCAAAACTTTTGTAATTATTCCGAGACCACCTTACTCGAAAAAATGACCACGAATTAAAAATAATTATAAATAAACATGTTTCCGGTCAACGAAAAAGGTTGCAAATTTATACAGCCGTTCGGTATATTTTTCCGATATATGTGTCAAGTTTGCAGAACTTTTGGAACGTTTTCATTCAGTTTAATAAAAAAAACATTAATTTTCAATAACAAAAAATGTTCCGTACACTTAGATTGGTTGCAAATTTAATACGTGATATGAAATATTATATCGAAAACTTCCCCAAGTTTGCAGAACTTTTGGAATTTTTTTTCACGACCATACAGCAAAAATTAATTTAATTGCAATTTCAACAATGTTCCGGACAGCGGACAAGGTTGCAAAATGAGATTTATTGTCGTCCCAATGTACCATTCACTTGACCGAAGTTTGAAAACTTTTGGAATTATTATTAAATTTTCGATTTCGAATGTCAATAATGACTGGACTAAGACGTCTGGGACATCTATTCTCTTGTACCAAGGTTATACGCTGCACGATGCATCAGCTGTTGGCCCAAGCCTGGATCCGGCAGCCCGTCGCGCTCGCCAACTACGTCTTCCATGAGATCCTGGACTGCGGGTAACTTGCTTTTGCTGTCCTATTACTTGGCCCAGATAGTCCAGTCAGTCAAGACAATTAATTCATAATAATTCCAAAAGTTTTCAAATTTTGATGTAAGGTCGGGAATGGTATTAAAACAAAACTATAAAATTTTGCAACCTGTTCTGCGGTCCGGAACATTGTTAAAAATGCAATAAATGATAATTTTGCTCAGTTCTTGAGACCAAAATTCCAAAAGTTCTGCAAAGTTGGAGTGGTGTTAAATATATTATTTTACATCACGTGTCAAATTGCAACCAATTTAAGTGTACGGAACATTTTTTGTTATTAACAATTAATGTTTTTCTTTATTAAACTGAAGGAAAACGTTCCAAAAGTTCTGCAAACTTGACACATATATCGGAAAAATATACCGAACGGTTGTATAAATTTGCAACCTTTTTCGTTGACCGGAACATGTTTATTTATAATTATTTTTAATTCGTGCTCATTTTTTCGAGTAAGGTGGTCTCGGAATAATTACAAAGTTTTGAAACTTGGTTGCAAACTTCGAAAACATCTATTCTGATGCATTTACAAATTTGCAACCTCATACGCGATCCGGAACTTTATGCAATTTGAAAAAGGTAAATTTTATTTTTTCACCTTCAAGAAAATTTTAAAAGTTCTGCAAATCGAGGGGACTGTTTAATTTTGGGATTAATGTCAGTATTTGAATTTGCAACCATATCCGGAATACGGAAATATTTTTTAATCATTTTCACGCAAAATATTATTTCCGTACACATCGCTGTTATATATTCAGGGCCTAAACTTTGTGCTATACGAAGCCGCCGCGACGTCGTATACCTGCGTTGCTATGGTAACGCGACCAATGGTCACGTCAACCGCTGGATACGTTCCTTGATTATGAAAGCAGTGACGTAAGATCAGATGCAGAAGATGGTGCACCGGATAATACAATTGTGGAATGTGAAATGTCATCGAAATGTACCACGGAACTGGAAGAACATTATGGGTGATCCAGGAATCGTGTGGGAGGGCCCACACAAAAAAATTCAAATGCATCATAATTATTTCTTTTCAGATATGTATTTCTACGAAATTCAAATAAATCAGATTTTCAATATCTTCAATTACAGATTGTTACATTCAACATGCATTCAAAGTTTTATCGCTAACTTGTAAGGTTTTAACACTTATTAACTGACCTCATAATATATTGAAAAAAGATATTATTTACGGACAATCTATTCGAAATGTTTTTCCTTGAATGCTTGAATGTAACAATCGTTAGTGTCGACATTTACGAGAAATTATAAACGTAATACAGAAATTATTTCAGGTAGTTTCTTTAGTATTTTTCAGCATGTCTCATCAACAAATTTTTCTACTATTCAATATTTCATTACCTTTTAAAGGTATTATGGATCCTCCTAGTTCATTTGTAATCATCATCTTTCTATTGATGTAGATTCGTCTTTCAAATAAATCACTAATATACCATTCACATGCTAATGATTTAAATTGTTTGTAACACAATTTGTTTCTAACAGATGTTGGTATAGTACTATTTTTACATGACAGGTGATTATGCCAAAAATAAATTCCGTTGGGCTTATTTAAACCGGACGTAGGATTTTGCCGGTACGTATTTTTTTATTAATAAAACGAATCTGGGGATTAAATACACTGTTACTCACCTACGCATTGTCGTCCATTAATGTTTACTTACCTTTTTTACGAATATTTGATATCTTTTTAGGTCTATTTATTTTTTCGACGGTAATATTGTCGCAAAACCTTGCGACAATATTACCGGGTCTCGTGCGAAGTTGCAAATTTGAATAGTGGTATCGATTCCAAAATAAGACCGATTTGCTCGATTTGCAAGACTTTTGAAATTATTTCAAGGATAACAAAATGCGAAAAATCGATTTTTGCAAAGAACACAAAGTTGCGGATCTCATGCGGGGTTGCAAATTTTAATACTGACATGCACCTCAAAGAAACAATCATTGGCTCGATTTGCAAATATTTGCAATTTTTTTCGAAAATGAAAAATGCCATAAATTTAAATTTCCGACATCACACAAGATTCCGGATTGCGTGAGAGGTTGCAAATTCAAATACTGACATTAATCCCAAAATTAAACAGTCCCCCCCTCGATTTGCAGAACTTTGAAATTTTCTTGAAGGTGAAAAAATAAAAAAATTACATTTTTGCAAATTGCATAAAGTTCCGGATCGCGTATGAGGTTGCAAATTTGTAAATGCATCAGAATAGATGTTTTCGAAGTTTGAAAACCAAGTTTCAAAACTTTTGTAATTATTCCGAGACCACCTTACTCGAAAAAAATGACCACGAATTAAAAATTATTATAAATAAACATGTTCCGGTCAACGAAAAAGGTTGCAAATTTATACAGCCGTTCGGTATATTTTTCCGATATATGTGTCAAGTTTGCAGAACTTTTGGAACGTTTTCATTCAGTTTAATAAAAAAAACATTAATTTTCAATAACAAAAAATGTTCCGTACACTTAGATTGGTTGCAAATTTAATACGTGATATGAAATATTATATCGAAAACTTCCCCAAGTTTGCAGAACTTTTGGAATTTTTTTCACGACCATACAGCAAAAATTAATTTAATTGCAATTTCAACAATGTTCCGGACAGCGGACAAGGTTGCAAAATGAGATTTATTGTCGTCCCAATGTACCATTCACTTGACCGAAGTTTGAAAACTTTTGGAATTATTATTAAATTTTCGATTTCGAATGTCAATAATGACTGGACTAAGACGTCTGGGACATCTATTCTCTTGTACCAAGGTTATACGCTGCACGATGCATCAGCTGTTGGCCCAAGCCTGGATCCGGCAGCCCGTCGCGCTCGCCAACTACGTCTTCCATGAGATCCTGGACTGCGGTAACTTGCTTTTGCTGTCCTATTACTTGGCCCAGATAGTCCAGTCAGTCCAAGACAATTAATTCATAATAATTCCAAAAGTTTTCAAATTTTGATGTAAGGTCGGGAATGGTATTAAAACAAACTATAAAATTTTGCACCTGTTCTGCGGTCCGGAACATTGTTAAAAATGCAATAAATGATAATTTGCTCAGTTCTTGAGACCAAAATTCCAAAAGTTCTGCAAAGTTGGAGTGGTGTTAAATATATTATTTTACATCACGTGTCAAATTTGCAACCAATTTAAGTGTACGGAACATTTTTTTGTTATTAACAATTAATGTTTTTCTTTATTAAACTGAAGGAAAACGTTCCAAAAGTTCTGCAAACTTGACACATATATCGGAAAAATATACCGAACGGTTGTATAAATTTGCAACCTTTTTCGTTGACCGGAACATGTTTATTTATAATTATTTTTAATTCGTGCTCATTTTTTCGAGTAAGGTGGTCTCGGAATAATTACAAAAGTTTTGAAACTTGGTTGCAAACTTCGAAAACATCTATTCTGATGCATTTACAAATTTGCAACCTCATACGCGATCCGGAACTTTATGCAATTTGAAAAAAGGTAAATTTTATTTTTTCACCTTCAAGAAAATTTTAAAAGTTCTGCAAATCGAGGGGGACTGTTTAATTTTGGGATTAATGTCAGTATTTGAATTTGCAACCATATCCGGAATACGGAAATATTTTTTAATCATTTTCACGCAAAATATTATTTCCGTACACATCGCTGTTATATATTCAGGGCCTAAACTTTGTGCTATACGAAGCCGCCGCGACGTCGTATACCTGCGTTGCTATGGTAACGCGACCAATGGTCACGTCAACCGCTGGATACGTTCCTTGATTATGAAAGCAGTGACGTAAGATCAGATGCAGAAGATGGTGCACCGGATAATACAATTGTGGAATGTGAAATGTCATCGAAATGTACCACGGAACTGGAAGAACATTATGGTGATCCAGGAATCGTGTGGGAGGGCCCACACAAAAAAATTCAAATGCTCATAATTATTTCTTTTCAGATATGTATTTCTACGAAATTCAAATAAATCAGATTTTCAATATCTTCAATTACAGATTGTTACATTCAACATGCATTCAAAGTTTTATCGCTAACTTGTAAGGTTTTAACACTTATTAACTGACCTCATAATATATTGAAAAAAGATATTATTTACGGACAATCTATTCGAAATGTTTTTCCTTGAATGCTTGAATGTAACAATCGTTAGTGTCGACATTTACGAGAAATTATAAACGTAATACAGAAATTATTTCAGGTAGTTTCTTTAGTATTTTTCAGCATGTCTCATCAACAAATTTTTCTACTATTCAATATTTCATTACCTTTTAAAGGTATTATGGATCCTCCTAGTTCATTTGTAATCATCATCTTTCTATTGATGTAGATTCGTCTTTCAAATAAATCACTAATATACCATTCACATGCTAATGATTTAAATTGTTTGTAACACAATTTGTTTCTAACAGATGTTGGTATAGTACTATTTTTACATGACAGGTGATTATGCCAAAAATAAATTCCGTTGGGCTTATTTAAACCGGACGTAGGATTTTGCCGGTACGTATTTTTTTATTAATAAAACGAATCTGGGGATTAAATACACTGTTACTCACCTACGCATTGTCGTCCATTAATGTTTACTTACCTTTTTTACGAATATTTGATATCTTTTTAGGTCTATTTATTTTTTCGACGGTAATATTGTCGCAAAACCTTGCGACAATATTACCGGGTCTCGTGCGAAGTTGCAAATTTGAATAGTGGTATCGATTCCAAAATAAGACCGATTTGCTCGATTTGCAAGACTTTTGAAATTATTTCAAGGATAACAAAATGCGAAAAATCGATTTTTGCAAAGAACACAAAGTTGCGGATCTCATGCGGGGTTGCAAATTTTAATACTGACATGCACCTCAAAGAAACAATCATTGGCTCGATTTGCAAATATTTGCAATTTTTTCGAAAATGAAAAATGCCATAAATTTAAATTTCCGACATCACACAAGATTCCGGATTGCGTGAGAGGTTGCAAATTCAAATACTGACATTAATCCCAAAATTAAACAGTCCCCTCGATTTGCAGAACTTTTGAAATTTTCTTGAAGGTGAAAAAATAAAAAAATTACATTTTTGCAAATTGCATAAAGTTCCGGATCGCGTATGAGGTTGCAAATTTGTAAATGCATCAGAATAGATGTTTTCGAAGTTTGAAACCAAGTTTCAAAACTTTTGTAATTATTCCGAGACCACCTTACTCGAAAAAATGACCACGAATTAAAAATAATTATAAATAAACATGTTCCGGTCAACGAAAAAGGTTGCAAATTTATACAGCCGTTCGGTATATTTTTCCGATATATGTGTCAAGTTTGCAGAACTTTTGGAACGTTTTCATTCAGTTTAATAAAAAAAACATTAATTTTCAATAACAAAAAATGTTCCGTACACTTAGATTGGTTGCAAATTTAATACGTGATATGAAATATTATATCGAAAACTTCCCCAAGTTTGCAGAACTTTTGGAATTTTTTTCACGACCATACAGCAAAAATTAATTTAATTGCAATTTCAACAATGTTCCGGACAGCGGACAAGGTTGCAAAATGAGATTTATTGTCGTCCCAATGTACCATTCACTTGACCGAAGTTTGAAAACTTTTGGAATTATTATTAAATTTTCGATTTCGAATGTCAATAATGACTGGACTAAGACGTCTGGGACATCTATTCTCTTGTACCAAGGTTATACGCTGCACGATGCATCAGCTGTTGGCCCAAGCCTGGATCCGGCAGCCCGTCGCGCTCGCCAACTACGTCTTCCATGAGATCCTGGACTGCGGTAACTTGCTTTTGCTGTCCTATTACTTGGCCCAGATAGTCCAGTCAGTCAAGACAATTAATTCATAATAATTCCAAAAGTTTTCAAATTTTGATGTAAGGTCGGGAATGGTATTAAAACAAACTATAAAATTTTGCAACCTGTTCTGCGGTCCGGAACATTGTTAAAAATGCAATAAATGATAATTTGCTCAGTTCTTGAGACCAAAATTCCAAAAGTTCTGCAAAGTTGGAGTGGTGTTAAATATATTATTTTACATCACGTGTCAAATTTGCAACCAATTTAAGTGTACGGAACATTTTTTGTTATTAACAATTAATGTTTTTCTTTATTAAACTGAAGGAAAACGTTCCAAAAGTTCTGCAAACTTGACACATATATCGGAAAAATATACCGAACGGTTGTATAAATTTGCAACCTTTTTCGTTGACCGGAACATGTTTATTTATAATTATTTTTAATTCGTGCTCATTTTTTCGAGTAAGGTGGTCTCGGAATAATTACAAAAGTTTTGAAACTTGGTTGCAAACTTCGAAAACATCTATTCTGATGCATTTACAAATTTGCAACCTCATACGCGATCCGGAACTTTATGCAATTTGAAAAAAGGTAAATTTTATTTTTTCACCTTCAAGAAAATTTTAAAAGTTCTGCAAATCGAGGGGACTGTTTAATTTTGGGATTAATGTCAGTATTTGAATTTGCAACCATATCCGGAATACGGAAATATTTTTTAATCATTTTCACGCAAAATATTATTTCCGTACACATCGCTGTTATATATTCAGGGCCTAAACTTTGTGCTATACGAAGCCGCCGCGACGTCGTATACCTGCGTTGCTATGGTAACGCGACCAATGGTCACGTCAACCGCTGGATACGTTCCTTGATTATGAAAGCAGTGACGTAAGATCAGATGCAGAAGATGGTGCACCGGATAATACAATTGTGGAATGTGAAATGTCATCGAAATGTACCACGGAACTGGAAGAACATTATGGTGATCCAGGAATCGTGTGGGAGGGCCCACACAAAAAAATTCAAATGCTCATAATTATTTCTTTTCAGATATGTATTTCTACGAAATTCAAATAAATCAGATTTTCAATATCTTCAATTACAGATTGTTACATTCAACATGCATTCAAAGTTTTATCGCTAACTTGTAAGGTTTTAACACTTATTAACTGACCTCATAATATATTGAAAAAAGATATTATTTACGGACAATCTATTCGAAATGTTTTTCCTTGAATGCTTGAATGTAACAATCGTTAGTGTCGACATTTACGAGAAATTATAAACGTAATACAGAAATTATTTCAGGTAGTTTCTTTAGTATTTTTCAGCATGTCTCATCAACAAATTTTTCTACTATTCAATATTTCATTACCTTTTAAAGGTATTATGGATCCTCCTAGTTCATTTGTAATCATCATCTTTCTATTGATGTAGATTCGTCTTTCAAATAAATCACTAATATACCATTCACATGCTAATGATTTAAATTGTTTGTAACACAATTTGTTTCTAACAGATGTTGGTATAGTACTATTTTTACATGACAGGTGATTATGCCAAAAATAAATTCCGTTGGGCTTATTTAAACCGGACGTAGGATTTTGCCGGTACGTATTTTTTTATTAATAAAACGAATCTGGGGATTAAATACACTGTTACTCACCTACGCATTGTCGTCCATTAATGTTTACTTACCTTTTTTACGAATATTTGATATCTTTTTAGGTCTATTTATTTTTTCGACGGTAATATTGTCGCAAAACCTTGCGACAATATTACCGGGTCTCGTGCGAAGTTGCAAATTTGAATAGTGGTATCGATTCCAAAATAAGACCGATTTGCTCGATTTGCAAGACTTTTGAAATTATTTCAAGGATAACAAAATGCGAAAAATCGATTTTTGCAAAGAACACAAAGTTGCGGATCTCATGCGGGGTTGCAAATTTTAATACTGACATGCACCTCAAAGAAACAATCATTGGCTCGATTTGCAAATATTTGCAATTTTTTCGAAAATGAAAAATGCCATAAATTTAAATTTCCGACATCACACAAGATTCCGGATTGCGTGAGAGGTTGCAAATTCAAATACTGACATTAATCCCAAAATTAAACAGTCCCCTCGATTTGCAGAACTTTTGAAATTTTCTTGAAGGTGAAAAAATAAAAAAATTACATTTTTGCAAATTGCATAAAGTTCCGGATCGCGTATGAGGTTGCAAATTTGTAAATGCATCAGAATAGATGTTTTCGAAGTTTGAAACCAAGTTTCAAAACTTTTGTAATTATTCCGAGACCACCTTACTCGAAAAAATGACCACGAATTAAAAATAATTATAAATAAACATGTTCCGGTCAACGAAAAAGGTTGCAAATTTATACAGCCGTTCGGTATATTTTTCCGATATATGTGTCAAGTTTGCAGAACTTTTGGAACGTTTTCATTCAGTTTAATAAAAAAAACATTAATTTTCAATAACAAAAAATGTTCCGTACACTTAGATTGGTTGCAAATTTAATACGTGATATGAAATATTATATCGAAAACTTCCCCAAGTTTGCAGAACTTTTGGAATTTTTTTCACGACCATACAGCAAAAATTAATTTAATTGCAATTTCAACAATGTTCCGGACAGCGGACAAGGTTGCAAAATGAGATTTATTGTCGTCCCAATGTACCATTCACTTGACCGAAGTTTGAAAACTTTTGGAATTATTATTAAATTTTCGATTTCGAATGTCAATAATGACTGGACTAAGACGTCTGGGACATCTATTCTCTTGTACCAAGGTTATACGCTGCACGATGCATCAGCTGTTGGCCCAAGCCTGGATCCGGCAGCCCGTCGCGCTCGCCAACTACGTCTTCCATGAGATCCTGGACTGCGGTAACTTGCTTTTGCTGTCCTATTACTTGGCCCAGATAGTCCAGTCAGTCAAGACAATTAATTCATAATAATTCCAAAAGTTTTCAAATTTTGATGTAAGGTCGGGAATGGTATTAAAACAAACTATAAAATTTTGCAACCTGTTCTGCGGTCCGGAACATTGTTAAAAATGCAATAAATGATAATTTGCTCAGTTCTTGAGACCAAAATTCCAAAAGTTCTGCAAAGTTGGAGTGGTGTTAAATATATTATTTTACATCACGTGTCAAATTTGCAACCAATTTAAGTGTACGGAACATTTTTTGTTATTAACAATTAATGTTTTTCTTTATTAAACTGAAGGAAAACGTTCCAAAAGTTCTGCAAACTTGACACATATATCGGAAAAATATACCGAACGGTTGTATAAATTTGCAACCTTTTTCGTTGACCGGAACATGTTTATTTATAATTATTTTTAATTCGTGCTCATTTTTTCGAGTAAGGTGGTCTCGGAATAATTACAAAAGTTTTGAAACTTGGTTGCAAACTTCGAAAACATCTATTCTGATGCATTTACAAATTTGCAACCTCATACGCGATCCGGAACTTTATGCAATTTGAAAAAAGGTAAATTTTATTTTTTCACCTTCAAGAAAATTTTAAAAGTTCTGCAAATCGAGGGGACTGTTTAATTTTGGGATTAATGTCAGTATTTGAATTTGCAACCATATCCGGAATACGGAAATATTTTTTAATCATTTTCACGCAAAATATTATTTCCGTACACATCGCTGTTATATATTCAGGGCCTAAACTTTGTGCTATACGAAGCCGCCGCGACGTCGTATACCTGCGTTGCTATGGTAACGCGACCAATGGTCACGTCAACCGCTGGATACGTTCCTTGATTATGAAAGCAGTGACGTAAGATCAGATGCAGAAGATGGTGCACCGGATAATACAATTGTGGAATGTGAAATGTCATCGAAATGTACCACGGAACTGGAAGAACATTATGGTGATCCAGGAATCGTGTGGGAGGGCCCACACAAAAAAATTCAAATGCTCATAATTATTTCTTTTCAGATATGTATTTCTACGAAATTCAAATAAATCAGATTTTCAATATCTTCAATTACAGATTGTTACATTCAACATGCATTCAAAGTTTTATCGCTAACTTGTAAGGTTTTAACACTTATTAACTGACCTCATAATATATTGAAAAAAGATATTATTTACGGACAATCTATTCGAAATGTTTTTCCTTGAATGCTTGAATGTAACAATCGTTAGTGTCGACATTTACGAGAAATTATAAACGTAATACAGAAATTATTTCAGGTAGTTTCTTTAGTATTTTTCAGCATGTCTCATCAACAAATTTTTCTACTATTCAATATTTCATTACCTTTTAAAGGTATTATGGATCCTCCTAGTTCATTTGTAATCATCATCTTTCTATTGATGTAGATTCGTCTTTCAAATAAATCACTAATATACCATTCACATGCTAATGATTTAAATTGTTTGTAACACAATTTGTTTCTAACAGATGTTGGTATAGTACTATTTTTACATGACAGGTGATTATGCCAAAAATAAATTCCGTTGGGCTTATTTAAACCGGACGTAGGATTTTGCCGGTACGTATTTTTTTATTAATAAAACGAATCTGGGGATTAAATACACTGTTACTCACCTACGCATTGTCGTCCATTAATGTTTACTTACCTTTTTTACGAATATTTGATATCTTTTTAGGTCTATTTATTTTTTCGACGGTAATATTGTCGCAAAACCTTGCGACAATATTACCGGGTCTCGTGCGAAGTTGCAAATTTGAATAGTGGTATCGATTCCAAAATAAGACCGATTTGCTCGATTTGCAAGACTTTTGAAATTATTTCAAGGATAACAAAATGCGAAAAATCGATTTTTGCAAAGAACACAAAGTTGCGGATCTCATGCGGGGTTGCAAATTTTAATACTGACATGCACCTCAAAGAAACAATCATTGGCTCGATTTGCAAATATTTGCAATTTTTTCGAAAATGAAAAATGCCATAAATTTAAATTTCCGACATCACACAAGATTCCGGATTGCGTGAGAGGTTGCAAATTCAAATACTGACATTAATCCCAAAATTAAACAGTCCCCTCGATTTGCAGAACTTTTGAAATTTTCTTGAAGGTGAAAAAATAAAAAAATTACATTTTTGCAAATTGCATAAAGTTCCGGATCGCGTATGAGGTTGCAAATTTGTAAATGCATCAGAATAGATGTTTTCGAAGTTTGAAACCAAGTTTCAAAACTTTTGTAATTATTCCGAGACCACCTTACTCGAAAAAATGACCACGAATTAAAAATAATTATAAATAAACATGTTCCGGTCAACGAAAAAGGTTGCAAATTTATACAGCCGTTCGGTATATTTTTCCGATATATGTGTCAAGTTTGCAGAACTTTTGGAACGTTTTCATTCAGTTTAATAAAAAAAACATTAATTTTCAATAACAAAAAATGTTCCGTACACTTAGATTGGTTGCAAATTTAATACGTGATATGAAATATTATATCGAAAACTTCCCCAAGTTTGCAGAACTTTTGGAATTTTTTTCACGACCATACAGCAAAAATTAATTTAATTGCAATTTCAACAATGTTCCGGACAGCGGACAAGGTTGCAAAATGAGATTTATTGTCGTCCCAATGTACCATTCACTTGACCGAAGTTTGAAAACTTTTGGAATTATTATTAAATTTTCGATTTCGAATGTCAATAATGACTGGACTAAGACGTCTGGGACATCTATTCTCTTGTACCAAGGTTATACGCTGCACGATGCATCAGCTGTTGGCCCAAGCCTGGATCCGGCAGCCCGTCGCGCTCGCCAACTACGTCTTCCATGAGATCCTGGACTGCGGTAACTTGCTTTTGCTGTCCTATTACTTGGCCCAGATAGTCCAGTCAGTCAAGACAATTAATTCATAATAATTCCAAAAGTTTTCAAATTTTGATGTAAGGTCGGGAATGGTATTAAAACAAACTATAAAATTTTGCAACCTGTTCTGCGGTCCGGAACATTGTTAAAAATGCAATAAATGATAATTTGCTCAGTTCTTGAGACCAAAATTCCAAAAGTTCTGCAAAGTTGGAGTGGTGTTAAATATATTATTTTACATCACGTGTCAAATTTGCAACCAATTTAAGTGTACGGAACATTTTTTGTTATTAACAATTAATGTTTTTCTTTATTAAACTGAAGGAAAACGTTCCAAAAGTTCTGCAAACTTGACACATATATCGGAAAAATATACCGAACGGTTGTATAAATTTGCAACCTTTTTCGTTGACCGGAACATGTTTATTTATAATTATTTTTAATTCGTGCTCATTTTTTCGAGTAAGGTGGTCTCGGAATAATTACAAAAGTTTTGAAACTTGGTTGCAAACTTCGAAAACATCTATTCTGATGCATTTACAAATTTGCAACCTCATACGCGATCCGGAACTTTATGCAATTTGAAAAAAGGTAAATTTTATTTTTTCACCTTCAAGAAAATTTTAAAAGTTCTGCAAATCGAGGGGACTGTTTAATTTTGGGATTAATGTCAGTATTTGAATTTGCAACCATATCCGGAATACGGAAATATTTTTTAATCATTTTCACGCAAAATATTATTTCCGTACACATCGCTGTTATATATTCAGGGCCTAAACTTTGTGCTATACGAAGCCGCCGCGACGTCGTATACCTGCGTTGCTATGGTAACGCGACCAATGGTCACGTCAACCGCTGGATACGTTCCTTGATTATGAAAGCAGTGACGTAAGATCAGATGCAGAAGATGGTGCACCGGATAATACAATTGTGGAATGTGAAATGTCATCGAAATGTACCACGGAACTGGAAGAACATTATGGTGATCCAGGAATCGTGTGGGAGGGCCCACACAAAAAAATTCAAATGCTCATAATTATTTCTTTTCAGATATGTATTTCTACGAAATTCAAATAAATCAGATTTTCAATATCTTCAATTACAGATTGTTACATTCAACATGCATTCAAAGTTTTATCGCTAACTTGTAAGGTTTTAACACTTATTAACTGACCTCATAATATATTGAAAAAAGATATTATTTACGGACAATCTATTCGAAATGTTTTTCCTTGAATGCTTGAATGTAACAATCGTTAGTGTCGACATTTACGAGAAATTATAAACGTAATACAGAAATTATTTCAGGTAGTTTCTTTAGTATTTTTCAGCATGTCTCATCAACAAATTTTTCTACTATTCAATATTTCATTACCTTTTAAAGGTATTATGGATCCTCCTAGTTCATTTGTAATCATCATCTTTCTATTGATGTAGATTCGTCTTTCAAATAAATCACTAATATACCATTCACATGCTAATGATTTAAATTGTTTGTAACACAATTTGTTTCTAACAGATGTTGGTATAGTACTATTTTTACATGACAGGTGATTATGCCAAAAATAAATTCCGTTGGGCTTATTTAAACCGGACGTAGGATTTTGCCGGTACGTATTTTTTTATTAATAAAACGAATCTGGGGATTAAATACACTGTTACTCACCTACGCATTGTCGTCCATTAATGTTTACTTACCTTTTTTACGAATATTTGATATCTTTTTAGGTCTATTTATTTTTTCGACGGTAATATTGTCGCAAAACCTTGCGACAATATTACCGGGTCTCGTGCGAAGTTGCAAATTTGAATAGTGGTATCGATTCCAAAATAAGACCGATTTGCTCGATTTGCAAGACTTTTGAAATTATTTCAAGGATAACAAAATGCGAAAAATCGATTTTTGCAAAGAACACAAAGTTGCGGATCTCATGCGGGGTTGCAAATTTTAATACTGACATGCACCTCAAAGAAACAATCATTGGCTCGATTTGCAAATATTTGCAATTTTTTCGAAAATGAAAAATGCCATAAATTTAAATTTCCGACATCACACAAGATTCCGGATTGCGTGAGAGGTTGCAAATTCAAATACTGACATTAATCCCAAAATTAAACAGTCCCCTCGATTTGCAGAACTTTTGAAATTTTCTTGAAGGTGAAAAAATAAAAAAATTACATTTTTGCAAATTGCATAAAGTTCCGGATCGCGTATGAGGTTGCAAATTTGTAAATGCATCAGAATAGATGTTTTCGAAGTTTGAAACCAAGTTTCAAAACTTTTGTAATTATTCCGAGACCACCTTACTCGAAAAAATGACCACGAATTAAAAATAATTATAAATAAACATGTTCCGGTCAACGAAAAAGGTTGCAAATTTATACAGCCGTTCGGTATATTTTTCCGATATATGTGTCAAGTTTGCAGAACTTTTGGAACGTTTTCATTCAGTTTAATAAAAAAAACATTAATTTTCAATAACAAAAAATGTTCCGTACACTTAGATTGGTTGCAAATTTAATACGTGATATGAAATATTATATCGAAAACTTCCCCAAGTTTGCAGAACTTTTGGAATTTTTTTCACGACCATACAGCAAAAATTAATTTAATTGCAATTTCAACAATGTTCCGGACAGCGGACAAGGTTGCAAAATGAGATTTATTGTCGTCCCAATGTACCATTCACTTGACCGAAGTTTGAAAACTTTTGGAATTATTATTAAATTTTCGATTTCGAATGTCAATAATGACTGGACTAAGACGTCTGGGACATCTATTCTCTTGTACCAAGGTTATACGCTGCACGATGCATCAGCTGTTGGCCCAAGCCTGGATCCGGCAGCCCGTCGCGCTCGCCAACTACGTCTTCCATGAGATCCTGGACTGCGGTAACTTGCTTTTGCTGTCCTATTACTTGGCCCAGATAGTCCAGTCAGTCAAGACAATTAATTCATAATAATTCCAAAAGTTTTCAAATTTTGATGTAAGGTCGGGAATGGTATTAAAACAAACTATAAAATTTTGCAACCTGTTCTGCGGTCCGGAACATTGTTAAAAATGCAATAAATGATAATTTGCTCAGTTCTTGAGACCAAAATTCCAAAAGTTCTGCAAAGTTGGAGTGGTGTTAAATATATTATTTTACATCACGTGTCAAATTTGCAACCAATTTAAGTGTACGGAACATTTTTTGTTATTAACAATTAATGTTTTTCTTTATTAAACTGAAGGAAAACGTTCCAAAAGTTCTGCAAACTTGACACATATATCGGAAAAATATACCGAACGGTTGTATAAATTTGCAACCTTTTTCGTTGACCGGAACATGTTTATTTATAATTATTTTTAATTCGTGCTCATTTTTTCGAGTAAGGTGGTCTCGGAATAATTACAAAAGTTTTGAAACTTGGTTGCAAACTTCGAAAACATCTATTCTGATGCATTTACAAATTTGCAACCTCATACGCGATCCGGAACTTTATGCAATTTGAAAAAAGGTAAATTTTATTTTTTCACCTTCAAGAAAATTTTAAAAGTTCTGCAAATCGAGGGGACTGTTTAATTTTGGGATTAATGTCAGTATTTGAATTTGCAACCATATCCGGAATACGGAAATATTTTTTAATCATTTTCACGCAAAATATTATTTCCGTACACATCGCTGTTATATATTCAGGGCCTAAACTTTGTGCTATACGAAGCCGCCGCGACGTCGTATACCTGCGTTGCTATGGTAACGCGACCAATGGTCACGTCAACCGCTGGATACGTTCCTTGATTATGAAAGCAGTGACGTAAGATCAGATGCAGAAGATGGTGCACCGGATAATACAATTGTGGAATGTGAAATGTCATCGAAATGTACCACGGAACTGGAAGAACATTATGGTGATCCAGGAATCGTGTGGGAGGGCCCACACAAAAAAATTCAAATGCTCATAATTATTTCTTTTCAGATATGTATTTCTACGAAATTCAAATAAATCAGATTTTCAATATCTTCAATTACAGATTGTTACATTCAACATGCATTCAAAGTTTTATCGCTAACTTGTAAGGTTTTAACACTTATTAACTGACCTCATAATATATTGAAAAAAGATATTATTTACGGACAATCTATTCGAAATGTTTTTCCTTGAATGCTTGAATGTAACAATCGTTAGTGTCGACATTTACGAGAAATTATAAACGTAATACAGAAATTATTTCAGGTAGTTTCTTTAGTATTTTTCAGCATGTCTCATCAACAAATTTTTCTACTATTCAATATTTCATTACCTTTTAAAGGTATTATGGATCCTCCTAGTTCATTTGTAATCATCATCTTTCTATTGATGTAGATTCGTCTTTCAAATAAATCACTAATATACCATTCACATGCTAATGATTTAAATTGTTTGTAACACAATTTGTTTCTAACAGATGTTGGTATAGTACTATTTTTACATGACAGGTGATTATGCCAAAAATAAATTCCGTTGGGCTTATTTAAACCGGACGTAGGATTTTGCCGGTACGTATTTTTTTATTAATAAAACGAATCTGGGGATTAAATACACTGTTACTCACCTACGCATTGTCGTCCATTAATGTTTACTTACCTTTTTTACGAATATTTGATATCTTTTTAGGTCTATTTATTTTTTCGACGGTAATATTGTCGCAAAACCTTGCGACAATATTACCGGGTCTCGTGCGAAGTTGCAAATTTGAATAGTGGTATCGATTCCAAAATAAGACCGATTTGCTCGATTTGCAAGACTTTTGAAATTATTTCAAGGATAACAAAATGCGAAAAATCGATTTTTGCAAAGAACACAAAGTTGCGGATCTCATGCGGGGTTGCAAATTTTAATACTGACATGCACCTCAAAGAAACAATCATTGGCTCGATTTGCAAATATTTGCAATTTTTTCGAAAATGAAAAATGCCATAAATTTAAATTTCCGACATCACACAAGATTCCGGATTGCGTGAGAGGTTGCAAATTCAAATACTGACATTAATCCCAAAATTAAACAGTCCCCTCGATTTGCAGAACTTTTGAAATTTTCTTGAAGGTGAAAAAATAAAAAAATTACATTTTTGCAAATTGCATAAAGTTCCGGATCGCGTATGAGGTTGCAAATTTGTAAATGCATCAGAATAGATGTTTTCGAAGTTTGAAACCAAGTTTCAAAACTTTTGTAATTATTCCGAGACCACCTTACTCGAAAAAATGACCACGAATTAAAAATAATTATAAATAAACATGTTCCGGTCAACGAAAAAGGTTGCAAATTTATACAGCCGTTCGGTATATTTTTCCGATATATGTGTCAAGTTTGCAGAACTTTTGGAACGTTTTCATTCAGTTTAATAAAAAAAACATTAATTTTCAATAACAAAAAATGTTCCGTACACTTAGATTGGTTGCAAATTTAATACGTGATATGAAATATTATATCGAAAACTTCCCCAAGTTTGCAGAACTTTTGGAATTTTTTTCACGACCATACAGCAAAAATTAATTTAATTGCAATTTCAACAATGTTCCGGACAGCGGACAAGGTTGCAAAATGAGATTTATTGTCGTCCCAATGTACCATTCACTTGACCGAAGTTTGAAAACTTTTGGAATTATTATTAAATTTTCGATTTCGAATGTCAATAATGACTGGACTAAGACGTCTGGGACATCTATTCTCTTGTACCAAGGTTATACGCTGCACGATGCATCAGCTGTTGGCCCAAGCCTGGATCCGGCAGCCCGTCGCGCTCGCCAACTACGTCTTCCATGAGATCCTGGACTGCGGTAACTTGCTTTTGCTGTCCTATTACTTGGCCCAGATAGTCCAGTCAGTCAAGACAATTAATTCATAATAATTCCAAAAGTTTTCAAATTTTGATGTAAGGTCGGGAATGGTATTAAAACAAACTATAAAATTTTGCAACCTGTTCTGCGGTCCGGAACATTGTTAAAAATGCAATAAATGATAATTTGCTCAGTTCTTGAGACCAAAATTCCAAAAGTTCTGCAAAGTTGGAGTGGTGTTAAATATATTATTTTACATCACGTGTCAAATTTGCAACCAATTTAAGTGTACGGAACATTTTTTGTTATTAACAATTAATGTTTTTCTTTATTAAACTGAAGGAAAACGTTCCAAAAGTTCTGCAAACTTGACACATATATCGGAAAAATATACCGAACGGTTGTATAAATTTGCAACCTTTTTCGTTGACCGGAACATGTTTATTTATAATTATTTTTAATTCGTGCTCATTTTTTCGAGTAAGGTGGTCTCGGAATAATTACAAAAGTTTTGAAACTTGGTTGCAAACTTCGAAAACATCTATTCTGATGCATTTACAAATTTGCAACCTCATACGCGATCCGGAACTTTATGCAATTTGAAAAAAGGTAAATTTTATTTTTTCACCTTCAAGAAAATTTTAAAAGTTCTGCAAATCGAGGGGACTGTTTAATTTTGGGATTAATGTCAGTATTTGAATTTGCAACCATATCCGGAATACGGAAATATTTTTTAATCATTTTCACGCAAAATATTATTTCCGTACACATCGCTGTTATATATTCAGGGCCTAAACTTTGTGCTATACGAAGCCGCCGCGACGTCGTATACCTGCGTTGCTATGGTAACGCGACCAATGGTCACGTCAACCGCTGGATACGTTCCTTGATTATGAAAGCAGTGACGTAAGATCAGATGCAGAAGATGGTGCACCGGATAATACAATTGTGGAATGTGAAATGTCATCGAAATGTACCACGGAACTGGAAGAACATTATGGTGATCCAGGAATCGTGTGGGAGGGCCCACACAAAAAAATTCAAATGCTCATAATTATTTCTTTTCAGATATGTATTTCTACGAAATTCAAATAAATCAGATTTTCAATATCTTCAATTACAGATTGTTACATTCAACATGCATTCAAAGTTTTATCGCTAACTTGTAAGGTTTTAACACTTATTAACTGACCTCATAATATATTGAAAAAAGATATTATTTACGGACAATCTATTCGAAATGTTTTTCCTTGAATGCTTGAATGTAACAATCGTTAGTGTCGACATTTACGAGAAATTATAAACGTAATACAGAAATTATTTCAGGTAGTTTCTTTAGTATTTTTCAGCATGTCTCATCAACAAATTTTTCTACTATTCAATATTTCATTACCTTTTAAAGGTATTATGGATCCTCCTAGTTCATTTGTAATCATCATCTTTCTATTGATGTAGATTCGTCTTTCAAATAAATCACTAATATACCATTCACATGCTAATGATTTAAATTGTTTGTAACACAATTTGTTTCTAACAGATGTTGGTATAGTACTATTTTTACATGACAGGTGATTATGCCAAAAATAAATTCCGTTGGGCTTATTTAAACCGGACGTAGGATTTTGCCGGTACGTATTTTTTTATTAATAAAACGAATCTGGGGATTAAATACACTGTTACTCACCTACGCATTGTCGTCCATTAATGTTTACTTACCTTTTTTACGAATATTTGATATCTTTTTAGGTCTATTTATTTTTTCGACGGTAATATTGTCGCAAAACCTTGCGACAATATTACCGGGTCTCGTGCGAAGTTGCAAATTTGAATAGTGGTATCGATTCCAAAATAAGACCGATTTGCTCGATTTGCAAGACTTTTGAAATTATTTCAAGGATAACAAAATGCGAAAAATCGATTTTTGCAAAGAACACAAAGTTGCGGATCTCATGCGGGGTTGCAAATTTTAATACTGACATGCACCTCAAAGAAACAATCATTGGCTCGATTTGCAAATATTTGCAATTTTTTCGAAAATGAAAAATGCCATAAATTTAAATTTCCGACATCACACAAGATTCCGGATTGCGTGAGAGGTTGCAAATTCAAATACTGACATTAATCCCAAAATTAAACAGTCCCCTCGATTTGCAGAACTTTTGAAATTTTCTTGAAGGTGAAAAAATAAAAAAATTACATTTTTGCAAATTGCATAAAGTTCCGGATCGCGTATGAGGTTGCAAATTTGTAAATGCATCAGAATAGATGTTTTCGAAGTTTGAAACCAAGTTTCAAAACTTTTGTAATTATTCCGAGACCACCTTACTCGAAAAAATGACCACGAATTAAAAATAATTATAAATAAACATGTTCCGGTCAACGAAAAAGGTTGCAAATTTATACAGCCGTTCGGTATATTTTTCCGATATATGTGTCAAGTTTGCAGAACTTTTGGAACGTTTTCATTCAGTTTAATAAAAAAAACATTAATTTTCAATAACAAAAAATGTTCCGTACACTTAGATTGGTTGCAAATTTAATACGTGATATGAAATATTATATCGAAAACTTCCCCAAGTTTGCAGAACTTTTGGAATTTTTTTCACGACCATACAGCAAAAATTAATTTAATTGCAATTTCAACAATGTTCCGGACAGCGGACAAGGTTGCAAAATGAGATTTATTGTCGTCCCAATGTACCATTCACTTGACCGAAGTTTGAAAACTTTTGGAATTATTATTAAATTTTCGATTTCGAATGTCAATAATGACTGGACTAAGACGTCTGGGACATCTATTCTCTTGTACCAAGGTTATACGCTGCACGATGCATCAGCTGTTGGCCCAAGCCTGGATCCGGCAGCCCGTCGCGCTCGCCAACTACGTCTTCCATGAGATCCTGGACTGCGGTAACTTGCTTTTGCTGTCCTATTACTTGGCCCAGACGTCTGGGACATCTATTCTCTTGTACCAAGGTTATACGCTGCACGGTGCATCAGCTGTTGGCCCAAGCCTGGATCCGGCAGCCCTTTGCGCTAGCCAACTATGTCGTCCATGAGATCCTGGACTGCGGTAACTTGCTTTTGCTCTCCTATTACTTGGCCCAGAGGTCTGGGACATCTATTCTCTTTTACCAAGGTTATACACTGCACGGTGCCGCAGCTGATAGCCCATACCTGGATCCGGCAGCACTTTGCGCTAGCCAACTATGTCGTCCATGAGATCCTGGACTGCGGTAACTTGCTTTGGCTCTCCTATTAATTGGCCCAGAGGTCTGGGACATTTAGTCGTAGTTTATACACGAGTTCTTGAAATAATGAAGTTATCAGATGTTGGAAATTTATTCTGCTATCTTGCTTTTATGAGGCTGCCAAAATAGACAAGAAACTGATACTCTTATGCCACCACTGTAGTAAGAGGTGTAGCCGTCATGGACTGTAATGGTGTTACGAATTATACATATATGTTTGAAATACTCTACGTTCTGTTTCTGGAAGGTGTTAAGGAGGTCCTGAGGTCAGTGTTCTTCTTAATTCTATGCAGAATGAATTTCCTATTAATTAACCATAAGTGGAGCTCCACCGATGAACTTGATTAATGCCAAAGTCGTTGAGAGATTACATAAATTTGTCTATTTGAGCTGTGTGGTTACTGAGACTTAAATGTATTTTATCATTGCAGATCGTCACGAAGCGAACCCAGAAACCTACTACAGTGGCAGCCTCGGCTCACCTAGAAGCGGTTCTCTCGTTTCGCTAGCCGATCCTCTTGCCAAAGGTATCGAAGTTTCCTTATTGTAGATAATGAATTCATGTATTCACAGTTTTTTCCTAAAAAACGGTGTTTTCATGGTGTGCGAAAATTTTAAGTGCCAGTTTTAGATACTCAACCAAAACCCGTGTTTTAATAATTTATACTATTGTTATAAAGAGGAAAACTTTGTTACTTTATCAATAAATCATTCACTGCAGCAGTAAATACTGGATGAACTAGAATGAACGCTCTAACTGGTCATAGACACAGATCCATTATCACGCGAACTAATCCACGCGTACAGCAAGTCTACTATATTTCGCTACTAACAAATAACAAATTAAATTTCCTTTCAGAGCGATCAAACCCGTCAGAAGTGGCCGTGCGATCGGACGGCAAGAACCTTTCGCGCGATGAGCCCAAACGCAACTCGTTCGCTCTGCACGCACTCTCCACCGCCGATCGGGACGCTCAGAGCGACAACTACAGTCTTCGCTCCTCGGCTGATGTAAGTGTCCCCTAGCTTGCTTTGAAGTTCGTAGGCTCTTATTGGTAGAAGAGTACTGGATAAATATGTTTGTGTATGGATGTGCTTAGGTATATTTATGTTTTATGTTAATATAGATAGGTTCATTGTATGATAGTGTTGGAGGTTTAGTTGAATGGTGAAAAACTTTTACAACTTTTTGATCGTGATTCGTCTGCTTCGCACTTTCCTGTGCTCCAGACGCTCAGAGCTAAAACTAGTCTTCTTCTCGCTGGATACAAATATAGTTTTAGCTTCTTTAGAAGTTCCTAGGCTTATTCATTATCAACCCATTATGTCCCCACCGAGGCGCACGGGTATCTTCCCTGAGGAAGGTATAGGCCATACTCCAATATGGAAGCCAAGTCCGGATTGGTGGAGGCTTGTAAGACTAGTGGCTGGTCTTACTGTCAGAAGTTTTCAAGCCGCCCTAAGGCCTCTGACTTGGCTTAACGACTCGATCTCGACGCTATTTGATTTTTTTTGTTTACTCTGTTTCTGTCCCAATGTCTTCCTTACTATCCAACAAATAATTTGTATGTTACCTTTTTGTATTTTTTATGTATAAAGTGCAACCTCCGTCCCGTCCCAGATCCTCGACATTTCGTCGAAGCCGGTGTCGGACGCGCTGACGGACATAAGCTCGGACGCGACCGGCCACGCGGCCTGCGACATCGACTGCGACTGCCAGTACGAGTGCGACAGCTGGGACGAGTGCGAGCAGGACAGCTTCTCCTAGCTCGACCGAGACGGAGACAGTCGCTAGTCGCGCTACAAAAATCCTACAGTGAAAGTGACGTGCGTTGTTTCATCATCAGCTATTTGAAGCCCACTGCAGGACAGGCCTCATGGTTTTCCAAGTTTCTCCGTCTTGTGCCAGTCATCCATCCAGCGACTCCCCGCCACCGTAACCCCCGTTACGGATCGGATAAAAATTGCAAAAACACATTTCAAATCAATTTCTAAATATTAATTTGCATAAATTAATTACTAAAAACACGTGCACAATATACACCAAATGTTTCGTCGACAACACAGATACATTAATAGCTTACACAAAAAATAACAACCTAACCTAACAAACCTCGCCGGAAAACACAATGTGTCATAATAGATAGATTTATGAGTACAATAAAGAATATTCTATCTATCTAAACTGGATTCGTGTTGTATAAAGACGCAACCCGAACTATCGTGGCGATAGCCGATAATGGTCGGTTGGATCTGCGTAGATCGTATCATTGCGCGAAGCTTTGTCACGATAGACGCTGGTGCGACCCCAGAGGAATATTCAAATCGTGTAGTTATAAGCAGAAGACTAAACGAAATTTAATAAGTCTGGAACGAGTCATAACCAAACAGTATTAAAATATAGGTCTTATTTGTATTTTAAAATTGAAATAGTCACTGAAGAATCGATCTCACATTTGTCTTAGTCTAATTTTAATGTTAATTAAGTACCTTGTTAAGCCTGTTCACACCACAAGACGTTGCGCGCCACGCCATAACACGCGTCATCTCATTTCCTGTCAATATTATGGAATTCACACAAAACCTGAGAACTGTTTATTTATTAAAGTTAAATACAGAATGATACAATTTAGAACATGCCAATGTCAGCAAATGAAAATAAAAAAATATCAAATTATATTATAACTAATTACTAGCACACACACACAATACAAATAAAATTAAATCAGTCAATCAAACCACCCCGTGACATATCCGACCCAAAGGTGGGATCGCTGGGAGCATTACTGCACTGCACTGCCAGGGAGATCCGTTGCATCCAATATGCCCCAGAGCGGTAGTTCAAGCCAGGGTTCCTCAGACGATACCTAATTTCTTTAATAAATGCATTCCCCTCAAAACTCCAGACCCCAGTGGTTTCTAAAGCCAGGGGCACGAAAAAAATAGCTGCTCATCAACTGGCTGTATTTTAAACATTTTAGCCTAGCAGCCGCCTCTGCAGCTGCCAAGTAAGACCGTCCGGACGTTTCCCATCACTCCGATATAGTCCCTGTGGTTCAAGAACCGAAGGAATATCAGCAGAAACAAGAGCCCTTCGAACGATGTCATTGATAGAATGGTGCCGCGAGATCTTACCCGCGCTGTTTATTTATTAGCGGGACACCCAATAAAATAAGGGGGTGTCCATTAATTACGCGAGCCGTTTTTGAGGATTTTTTTCCCTCCCTCCCCCCTTGGTGAGATGTCGTAATATTTTTCTCCACCCCCTCCACCCATCCCCAATCTCACGTGAGATTTTTCAAAACTTGTTGTTTGGGTATAAACGTGATGGACATTATTAAAAAAAAACACAATTTGCTTAATTACTTTTATTTAACAATCAAAGAGCTACTGTGCTGCTCTGCGGCGTTCGGCAAATAATTAAACATAATTGTGTCACATTTTTTAACAGACACGCTTTGTAATTTCTTTTAACTTTAATTTAACTTTTACGCAACTTCTGTTAAAAAAAATTACGTGATACTTACCAAGACTCCCCCTCTCCCCCAAGTGAGATTTAGATCGGTAGGATTCGGCTCGAATATGTGCGAGCGAGATGGGTAACGAATAAATAGCAAATTCAGTATGTTTCGCGTCGCACAATGTTTGTGGTGCGAACAGCTATTGTCATGTGAATTTTAAAATTAGTGTTAACGTAGATAAGCACGCACTGTGGTTATTTCCTCACAGATATCTACTATCCAGAAAGACTAACAAAGTATTACTTGAACAAATATAAAAAAAGCTTTAATTTAGAAACCGAAGAAAGTTGAAATATTAATACTTCGCATAACTACCTACTTTCCGTTGTTACGTTTTCATCTTCCATTGACTTAATATTGTGATATAACTACATTATAGCTAAACAAAAACGTCGATGGTAATTTACTGTGTAAGAACGAGATGCATAGTGCGTTTTCGTGTAGTATCAGCATCTCAGTTACATCTAAGAATCCTGTATTCTTATGTTAAGAAGATGACACATACTAATTGCTTCAAGGACTTTAATTCTTTTTATTATGGAATTGAAATTGATAAAACTCGATCCGTGTATATTAGAGCTTTTTGTCCATTTGCTTGTAGTAGTGAAGTGAAAAAACTAAATCGCACGCAAAAAAAATATCAAAAAGTATTTACTTTATTTACATAAAACTGTACAAGTGTCCGATTATCACTAAGCTTAGATTAATGTACCTAATATGAAGATCCTATATACTAGACTAAAAAAGAACCAAATCGTAATTCTTTCACTTCTGCTTTTTGGATTTAGGATACTTTTACATTTACGTCAGATTGTGTCATTTTTAGTCTCACGCCATTTTGTTTTACATTCCGTATTACCAGAGCTTGAACACACGTGCCACGTATTTCCTTATCTATTGTCAAGCATTATGTAAACTAATCATATTTGTTTATTTGTCTTAAAATATGTAATGGCGCGTACAGACTGGTGAAACGTAACATGCAATGCAACAATCTCCCTTTCATTTAACTATGAGAATCGGTATCAAAGTGTTACCTTTCATGATACATTGCGGCAATCTGTATGGCAAATCCTTTCATTGCATGTTACGTTTCATCAGCCTGTACGCACCTTAAAATGTTGACATTGTAAATATCATGAAGACTGCAACATATCAGGATTTAGTTCAAAGATATCAATCGATTTTTCTATAGTTTTGTGTGTACGAATATTGTAGAAATTATGAAATTAGTTAGATATATTTTTGTAGGATTTATTGTAAGTTTGTCGTGGGTAAAACAGGCATTAGATCAGACCATTTTATAGTAGGTATTTCATCATGACCTTTAGGAATTAAGTCTTAAAGGCCAATTTCTTCTGAATAATAACCCTCTGCTCTAACCAAGGACTGAAAATGTATTACCATTGCGATATGTTCGTTGTTGAATTTTCAATATAATGGTTAATTTACTACCTATTAAGTGTTAGCCATATTTTATGGTGTTGGTACATGACGCGTATCGCCGATAGGTATTGTCAAAGATTTCGTTTCTCTGTATCAGATTTTATTACCGTGCCATCTTACGTTTTCTTGATTATGGCAGACAAGCTAGAACGATGCGCTCCGTGTGGTAGCACCTTTATAAGACTCGTGCTTCACTGCCTTGACAAAGCCGTGGCTACACCTAATTATCACATAGTTAAACCTTGACTTAGCTAGATTGAGTTAAAAGTTTATTTGTTTGTTACACTTTATTGCACAATATTAACAGGCAAATGTAATTTCTAAAAATGGGAGGTTCTATTCTTTTCAAGGCCTACGGATTCGGTGGGATTTCGATTCTGCAGTGATGGCGGGTTTGAAAATCTTTCGGAACACGTGTCCTAACTCCTCTGATTAACAGTTCCTGAAATTCACACTGTGTTTATTTTACGTACTTGTCACTTTGGTCACTTCCTCAAGTTCCCACTTTCATGCAATACCTCCTTCCTCAATTTCCTACTTTCATACAATCCCTTCTTCCTCAAATTCCCACAACATTAAGAAATTAATTGATTGTTTAATATCTGCGAAGCGAGATCAGTAGCCGTTTTGGGACACGACGGGATGGATCTTTCACGGTCCAATGTATCCCACAACTGCTTCTAAAACTCACTTTTCATTTTAAGTATACAAAAATCATCAGATATAAAAAAGTGGGAATTATCAAAAATAGGGAATGGATGAAAATATCAGAAGTGCTTAGTTTTTTTTTGGTGATAGGAATAACCTTCCTTAACGCGAGAAAAAAGTTTCAATTTTTTTGGCTTCGTAGTTAATTTTTAAGTAATCTTAATATTTTTCCATTCGTAGTTCTGGGCTCAGTACGGCATATCAGACATATTCCTTAGTCCGCTACGTATGAAAAAAAAATCCACCTTGAAAAGCTGTCGATGTCATTGTCACCGCAGATTTTTTTTTTAATTTTAAAAATTAATATGAGACCAAATAATTTGAATCTTTTTTCCCGCGTTAAGGAAGTTTATTCCTATCACCAAAATATCTTCTTTCTTCTTCTTTCTTCAAAATAAATATCAAGCACTTCTGATATTTTCATCCATTCCCTATTGGGAATTTTAGGAAATGGTATTTATAGGCAATAGTGATTGTAAAATATGAGTAACAGATGAATAGGGATTTTGGTAAGTGGGAATTTTTCAGAGGAGTTAGGACACGTGTTCCGAAAGGTTTGAAAATAACGGCATCGATTTTCTGGTTCTTTTTTTTTTGCGTTTATGTATCGTAGCGGCCCTCACAGTATTTACTAGGTGGTTGTTACGTTGTGAGCTTTTTAGCTCACAAATGGTTTTCCACAACTTCGTTTTTTTCTTTTTAGAAATAATTATGTCATTTAAACTGAAGAATAAAACTGAAAAGAAGCCTGTATCCCGTAGGGGTACGCGGATACAAGGCTTTGCCACTTGCCACGATCCTGACTAACCTCATTCACTTCGTCAACATTAATTAGACGCTGCATGCACGCCGTTTTCGGATACATTTTGTCTTTCATCTTCGCTAGTACACCCATATAGTCGATAAAATAAGTTTTCTGAAATGATGGGACACAGGAATCCGCTCACTCAAAGTGTGGAACACCTGATATTTCACAGCTCTTTTGAAGGTGTCTCCACAGGAAGAGTTGATCGTTTTGAATAGGTAGTAGAACCCCTTATTTTCGGATTTTTTTTACCTTGCAAACAACTTGACCTAGCCAAGTGTCGGCTGATAAACCAGTCGAGACACTACACAACTCCCAAGCTATGTGGGCTACACGGTGTCGCAAGAGTCTTACATACCCTAGATGTTTATTAGTGTTTACCAGTAGCACTGCGTCCGATCTCTGACTAGTGCCTTACGACGGACGGCGCGTTACGTTGCTCTCGTAGAAACGTATTACCGTGACCATTTTATGATGATGCGATAATAAATAAAAATGAATCCTATTTAACGGTGTTTTACTCGTTTGTACGCCCCTCTGTATGCTGAGATCGTAATTTAGGGCTCCCGCACACGGGCCACCGGCCACAACCACAAAACGCCGCCACTAGTATATGGACTCGCCGCACACGGTTGACGCCGGTGGCCGCCACACGCTACAATCCTCGCTGCTCGCTTCTTGTGGCCCGCACCGGCCACTAACGCCGCCACACGCCACTCGCGCGCCTCTCTACCTTATCTCCTGGATATGGAATTATATCAGAGATTCAATGCGGCCACGGGCCACAAGTGGGTGTCGCGCGCTTCAGCCACTCTGTAGCCGCTTCTTGTGGCGGCGTTTGTGGCTGTCGCGAGTGGCTCTTGTGCGGCGACACATAGCAAAGCGATTTCTTAAAACGTGTATCTGAGCTATTCACATTATCTCAGCACGTATATTGGCTGCTTGCAACCAGAAAATAAATGTGGCCAAATATTAACATTAAAGCGCAGAGGTATGCATTATACATCGAATTTAGATAGAGATAGAAGATCATTCAATAGCTTTTGTTGGCGATAGGCGCTGACGTCGCTCGTCGGTAAGATTTGTAAGTTCTAACTTATTAAGTTTTTTTCATGCAACTAATTTGAATAACCTGTACCTCATAGTTTCATTTTTCTATGAATAAAAATTACAAATCCCAATGATTTAAAAATAAAATTGAAATAACTTTTATATTCAGGAAAAAGCTCGGCTTTTTGGTCGCCACTTTTTTTGTACGGGAATGGGTTTCTATCTCTATCTAAATTCAATGGTATGTATTAGGGTAAACAGAGAAGCCCGAGCCAGCACACCGTTCCTATTGCGTAATATTGGATGTCTGACAAAGAGGAGAGAGATAATTTCTCATCTACAGGGACTAACTACAATGAGTCAATCACATACCTACTCTACTCGTATTAAAAAGACAATCTGCTTTATCATCAATTAATATGAAAAAATGCCATGACATTAATGAAGAAGAAAAAAGTAACACAAAAGTAACATATTGGGTCGTGTAACATGGAGGTAACATAAGAGGGCCAAAAGTAACGTAAAATGTTACGTTTTAACATTCTGGCAACGCTGCACTCGTGCTTCGTGCACACACCAGCTGCAGGTCCGCTGTGATTGGTTGAATATTGTAGCCTATCGTCTATTGTCTTTTGGTTGCTGTGCTATTTCTTATTCCTTGTTCCTTATTTCTTATTCTTATACCTTATTTTTGCATTGTGAAATGGGCTTTACTTTAAGTACCTACTTTTCAAAGCTGGTGCTTAACTGTGTCAAGACCCTAAACAAATTGGGCTGCGACAACAGGGTGCAACTAGTCTGGGTTCCTGGCCACGCGGGACACATGGGAAATGAGGCAGCCGACGAGCTGGCGAGGGAGGGATCCGCGCAGTTTTTGCACGGCCCTGAACCATGCGTGGGGCTCTCATCGAGCACCATTAATTGTGCAATCAAAGCTGAGGCCAATGAACGGCACAAATGCGAATGGGCAGCCACTGAAGGACTGCAACATTCTAAAATCTTCTCGCTTCTCTTCTCGACACTTCTCGACAGGGAAACAACTCCGCAGAATGGGATTATGTCAAGACGACACCTGCAGGGCATGCGGTTTTGAAGTGGAGTCGATGGTACACGTAATGTGTGACTGCGATGTCCTGGCCGAAAAAGAATGAGCCTTCTGGGAATAGCTTACCCCAAACCAGAGGACTTCAGGCACCTATCCCTAAAGGGTGTGACCGACCTCGTAGAGTACATCTTCGATTAGGCTTAGGTGTAAGGTCAAGGGGCGGACACAACACTGGGTCGAAGTGTCGCCGACTGATTTGTCGGCCCCCGCACGACTACTCGATAAGATAAGTACCTACTTAATACGTTTCATATAAAAATGAACTTTTAAATTTGTATTTTTTTAAGCCCTTTTTAGCACCTCTTTTAAAGTCTGTTCGCTATCATAGTGTCACTTTGATATTTACCGCCTCGGCACGTGGCGGCTTTTCAAAAAAGAAATTAAGAGAAGCCGACGCGGCGCAAACACGCCAGTGAATTTGGCTCGCAGCTCGTCTCATTCTACTATTATGTAGATCACGCAATGAAAGAAGTAAATCAATCAGTATTTTAGAATGGATTTAAAACGAGACGATCCTGCATCACTTAGGTAGGTGACCTATTCTAAATACCGATGGAGATGAATATTCTGAGGACACTTCGAGTGATGAAGAGTAGTGTTTTATTTTGTGCTTCATCAGGTATATTGTGTACCATATTTTTTTCTATTTTAAGTATTTTTTCTCGTCTAAGTTGTATTATTTAAATAAATGTTTTTTCACTAAAACCAAGATTGCCTTCGTGTGTACCGACACTATCTAAACGAACGGACTTTACTATTTATCTAGCTAGCCCTTTTTAGCTTGTCCGACTGACCCTTTTCAAAAACCAAGGTGGCAATACTAGCTGAGATGAGAACCCTTCATGTGTTGGTTTGTACGTCACTGTCATCGTCATCTGTCATGAAGGTACTCTTTACAACCCTCCACGCTTTACAAAAACGATCGGCACCAAGAAATTTTCGAAAATAATGGAGAAACCGATAAAACCGATAAATTGGCAATAATTCGCGGTAAAATTTTGTACGAAGGCAGGTACTCACCGTTCACAGATTACAGATATATTGTGAAAAAAAATTCAAGTGACGTTTTATCAGAGCCATCTGTCACAGTTTCAAGAACTTTTTTTTTTTTTTTTGCTGCGTCCGTCCCCAGAAGGCAAACTGTTCGTCGCCGACTGAGTGAGCCGCTGTAGCTTTTTTTTTTTATAATCTTTATTGGAAAAAGGTTTTGTCGCACAGCGACGATGTCACCCTTATAAGGCTACACATTAAGACTAGGTGAACACAGTAATTTAACAAAAAATAAACTCATATTCATTCCGAACCAACTAAAGACTAGTTATTTCCGCCGTGCGATCCAGAACCCATGTCTTGAGTTCTAGCTCGCATACCAGAAACCACCAATTTGTATAGTAACCTTGCATCATTTGACGTAGGGTCAGACAATACAAGGTTACACACACCGACATTATTAAATATACAATTATTATAAATTTGTGATCTTCGAGACTCCGTTCTGACACACTCCATCAACAAGTGATACACATCTTCTATTACTCCACATTCGGTGCAGTTTGGCGAATCTACTTTGCGCATCAAGTGAGCAAACTTGTTGAGTGGGAGGTGCCCGGAACGAGTTCTCAAAGCAGCCACTACTTCCGATCTGCCCATCGAGGAATTCTCAAACCACGGTCTACGTGGGAGCTCCCGCTGTATAGTGCGATACCAAATTCCTTTACTCGAACTTTTTTCCTCATATATGTGTTTCCACGAATCATAACATTCTTCTTTTACACTATGTACTAAATCAAGATAGAATGGAGGAAAAAGGCTAAAGTAACCATCTTCACAAGCTTTTTTGGCAGCTCGGTCTACCTCTTCATTACCCTCTAAGCCAACATGGGATGGAATCCATTGCAAAATTAAACTTTTGTTTGCTAACTGCGCCCGATGTATGAGTTCTAGGATTCGGTAGGCAATCGGGGACCCTCGAAAAGTCGAGGTACACCGTGCCAAGTGCTGGAGGGCACTCTTGGAATCCGTGAGAACTACAATGTCCATTTGGTCTAACACGAAGATATGAGTTAAGGCTTGTTCTATAGCAAATAGTTCAGCGTACATGATAGATACATTGGAGTCAATTTTGTATTTTTTAACCCGGCCAATCTGTGGATCCAAGAATGCAGCTCCAACCTTGTTTTGATCATCCTTAGATGCATCAGTATATATCTTATAACTACATGAGTACTTATTCTCTAACAGTATTGTACATTTGTCTCGTAGGTAGGTATTATCATAAAGTCTCTTCGCCTTATCTATATCTGGGACCTTGAGGTGGATAGCATCCTTTACATTTATGTTGCTGACCCATGTACTCAGTGAAAACATATCTAATAGGGGACTCGAGTGAATTGGTTGGTCAATTAACTTCTGATGAATTTCTAGTAACAATGGGGGTTTCTTAGTTGTCCAGTAAAAACTATCTAATGGTGATCGGTCTGCAAAATCTTGTATCAGAGTTATGGAGTTATTGTTTTCAATCGATTTTGCTCGAAGCCAGAATTTACCAGCTAAAAATGTCCTACGCAGATGTAATGGGGGGAGACACAACTCACTTTCCATTACATGCACCGGAGTACTTTTTATGAAACCACCAACCACTCTCATTGCCTGATTCTGAACCTTGACAAGTTTGTTTAAATGCGTTTGCGCTGCAGTGTTATAAAGAAAACTAGCATAATCAAGTCTACTGCGAATTATAGAAATATACAATCTACGTAAGTGTATTGGATGAATACCCCACTGGGACCCGGCTAAGGACTTAAATACATTTAAAAACTTTTGTGTTTTTTCAACTAAATAATTAATATGTCTACCCCAACGAAAACTGCGATCTAACCAAAGTCCGAGATACTTGACGCAGTCCACCAATTCTAATCTACGTTCACCTATAGTTATATTGACATCTTGACGATTTATCCCTTTTCTAAAAACACATAATTTAGTTTTACGATATGAAATACAAAGACCAATTTCTTCTATAAGTGATGACAAACAATTTAAAGCAGATTGAATTTTAAAAGTGGTATCTTCTAATGTATTGCTAGATATGTAAATAACGAAATCGTCTGCATACTGTGAAATGTAAACGTCTTTTATACTGTGGCAAATAGACGACGTAACTACATTAAACAGGATTGGCGAGACCGGGTCGCCCTGCGCGAGCCCCTTACCCGTGTACCTACTTAATATCTCCTTGTTAACGAGATCGATACTAAGGTGTCTCTCCTTTAGATAATTCCATAAATATTTACAAACAACACTATCAATTTTGAGTTTTTGCATAGTCAAAATTAAAGATGTTACATCCACATTATTGTAGGCACTATCAATGTCAATAAAGCAACCTAGTGAGACGTAGTTTTGTGAAAAGCCCATTTGAATATAGGTAATTAATCGTGTTAAGTTGTCTAAACAGGATTGCGATTTTCTAAAGCCTATAGTCGAGTCATCGAAACATTGGTTCTTTTCCAACCACCACTCCATTCTACGACATATTATTACATGAAATATTTTACACGGGCAAGACATCAAAGCAATGGGCCTAGCGTCAGGGTTATTTACATCATTACTATTATGTTTAGGTATAGGTACTATTTTAATATTTCTCCATTGTGTAGGTACGAACTGAGTAGATAGAATTCTATTATAAATGTTTAACAGTATTAATTTGCCATTTTTAGGGAGATTCTTTATCATTGAAAAAGAGACACTATCTATTCCTGGGGCTGTATCCTTAGTTTTTATACAATTTTCTAGTTCATGAAGCGAAATGGGCGTCGATAAAATAGATTTCTCCGGTGTGATTTGAGGCATATCCCCTGATACATAGTCTGGCGTCAAGTCTAGGAGCATATTTAGGGTCTTTTCTTGGCTTACTCTATGTTTAGGAGTTTGATACCCCTTCAGCCATCTCATTCGTCGCCACATTTCGCTGGATGAAACTGTACTATCTATAGAGCTACAGAAGTCTTGCCATGCTTTGTTTTTTGCATTTCTGATTAATTTTTGGGTGTTAGTGATCTTTTGTTTTAATATGGCTAGATTATCTGGAGTTGGGTTTTTCCTCAAGTTGGTCAAAGCTAACCTACGCTCAGCAACTGCACGTGACAAATCCTGATTCCAGTACGGTTTCGGTTTAAACTTATCCACACGTCTTGGATTATCGCAAATTTTTATTGTTGGAATAGAGTTGTCGGCTGCATTGCTTATTAAACTAATGAATTGATCATAATCTCTTTGTATATTATTAGTCAGTGTCATTTCAGCAAACAAACCCTCCAAAAGGTCTCGATATTTGGTCCAGTCGGCCTTTTTAAAGTTTCTTTTACCTTTATAGCTATGGTCATTTAAGACCTCAGAACTTAGTTTAACTATGAGGTGGTCACTACCCAAAGACTCATTAATGGTTCTCCAACTGAATTTAACAGCTATGTCTGCTGTGGCAATAGATACATCCGGCGCTGTCTGCTGAAGGATTCCACTGACCACTTTAACTCGTGTTGGAGATCCATCATTAAGAGTAACTAGGTTGTGATCAGTTATGCTATCTAAGAGTGCAGTTCCTTTGGCTTCAGTCTTGCTAGACCAATTTGAGTGGTGGCAATTTAGATCTCCAATAAAAATACTTTTAGTCAAGAAATTTTCAAAAATAGCATCCCAATCGTTTTGCAGCAGGCGTACAGCAGGTGCAGAATATATACCAATAACATAGTCTAAAACCTCACAATTCAATATCTTTAAACACAATAAATCAACCCCAGGAAAAGCAGCATTTACCTGAACAACTTCAGCTCTTACACTTTGGTGTACCAAAATAGCTATGCCTCCGTAGGAGTCCCATCTGTCTTTTCGATACACATTATATTCACTAACACTTAAATTACTATCCGGTTCTAACCAGGACTCAGTTACCACGGCAATATGCACTTTTTCTTGTATTAAAATTTGTCCTAACACTAATAGTTTCGGGCGTAGGCTTTGCGCGTTCCAGTGCACTATGTTCAACACTGAATGTTTGGGACTTTTTTTACCCATTTTGGAAAAAAATTGATGATAGTATCGGCCACTCAGAGATCTTCTCAATTATAAATTTCAGAGCCCATTCCCATACTAACTTAGCGCCAGCCGCTATCTTATCAGAGAAAGTTGTATATCTCTTAGAGAAAATAATATGTTTGAGTTTCTGTAACAATTCTTTAATCGCTCCTTTCCGTGTGTCTGTGTCTTCTTCATTATCAGATTCATGACCCTCCTGCTTCTCACTCTCCTCTTCCTGGTCCTCAGAGCTAGCGGTAGACTCTGTCTCAATAACACGTTTCTTCATACCATCCCTTCGGGCATTTACCACTCTTATCTTCTTCTCTTTTTGTCTAACTAGAGCTTCTGTCTGTGCCACCTCAGCAAAGGTATGTTGTTGGCTGGAGGGGGGCTCAGGTGTTTCAACTACCGAATTCTGTGTGTTCCTCAGTTTGGGGAAGTCCGTCGCTTTTGGTAAAGATTGCTGTTGAGATGTTGTTATTGGTTGGTATGTCTTTAACGCCTGCTTGTATGTTACCGAGGACTCGGCCATGATCTCTCGTATCCTTCTCTCCTTAGCATATGTAGGACATGTTTTCGCCATCGCTAAGTGCTTCCCGCCGCAGTTCACACATTTAAATTTTCGGGTCTCACAGTTGATGTGATACCCACCACATTTTGGGCACACTGTTCTATTAAACGGGCAAAGTTTGTTCGTGTGTCCATATCTCCAGCATTTTGAACATTGGGTTACCGGAAATATGTACCTGCTTACCTTGACTCGAGAGCCAAAAACGTAAATACTTTCGGGCACAGATGGGCCCTTGAATCCAATTCTCACCACTTCACTGTCTTCCCATTCAATGGAATCAAAGATCCTCCTTTTTAACCTCTTGATCGATTCTATGGGCACTTCTGGACTGACCAAGTCCTGGAGTAGCTCATCCTCGGTGACGCTGATCTCTATGTCTTTTATTGTTCCGTAGCAAATATTAACTACTTGGGTTTTATGACATTTCATGCCCATTTCTACCAACTTCTTGTTTTGTAAGATGCTCTCCATACTTTTCTCATCATTAAATTGGATGATAGCCCTGTAGGCATTCATGTACCTTACTCTTAGAACATTTATTATATTTTCAGACTGTAACAGTCTTGCCATACCTATGTACTTAGGCAGGGCTTCTTTACAGGTGATGGTCACTTCAAAACTATTTTCTTCTCCTTGTTGTTTATTTTCACTTTGTGATTGTAACTTTTTCTTAGTACTTTTTCCTTTTACCTGTGTCCAACCCTCCTCCTCACTTTCCGTAGATCTGACTCTCTTCATAATACGACTTCCTCCTGCCTTCTCCATCAACTCTCTCTCCATCGAATACCGCTGTAATAAGTCCTCATCTAAATAGTCTTCACTACACTCAATAACAGAATCCATTGTCTCGCCACTTTGCGTCTCCATTACGTAGGTAATCGAATTGTAGGCATAGCCTCGACGCTTACCTATGAGTACCAAAAATGAGGGTAAGTCGAAAAAAGTGCGCCGCGAGATAGGGAACTGCTTCCGCTGACGAACAACACTCGACTGTGCCGCTGTAGCTTGAAATCAGGGTTGGATTTCGTACTATAATTATAGTATTTGTACTCTAATTTCATGCTTCGTACTTACTATCCATAACTGGGGAGAGTACTACAAAATACTATATTTTTAGAACGGTCTATAATTAGCCGTTTTCCATCATTTTTCGTGCAAAACGCCTCTTGTTTTTTTTTTTTTTTTTTTTTTTTTGGTGTTTTAATTATTATTCTGTTGGTACGATTGTGCATAAAGTATAGTATAGAATAGAATAGAAAATCTTTATTTGTGTACTCATACAGTTTTTAAATACAGTGGAAAATTAATATAGCTTAAAATTAATATAGCAGTACCAAAAAGGTTTCCGCTCAGCTTAATGCCGTAGCAGAGATACGGCGCTGGTTTTCAGCGGATGCCTGAAAGCTTATGACTAAAACTTAAACTAACAAAAAATCAACTGAAAAACCTATCGGTCCCACTTACAATATAGACTTACAGTATTTTGAGAAGGCCAACTTGGTAGAGATGACAGATAATATCAAAAAGTTCCAGAAAATATCAAATAGTTCTAGTAGTCTCGTCGTGAGTGCATTTTTTTGTGTGAGTGCATTCATTTTTTCATGTTCATTCGAATCGAAATTGAAACGAATGTTTGATGGGTAAAATTGGGGGCGGGGATGAAAATGACGAAATACCGAGAGAATCCACGCCTAGGAAAAAATGTCTGAATAGAGGCGATATGGTCGAAAAACAAAAATACTATAATTTTGTACAAAATACTTGAAAATACTATCTTTTTGGTTTTTTTGTGCTCTCCCTTTCAACGTACTTAAATCCAACCCTGCTTGAAATTCGACTTATGCCGGCTACACACATAGCGTTACGTGTGAAGCGGCATACTCAGATCGATTTGCCGGTGTCGCAAGCAAACTGTTCCGAGCTGCCGCTGCCGACTGAATCTTCAGTTTACTTTTTGTCGCCGACTGGGACCAGTTTTTCTGTGAGTCAGCCGCCCACTGAGATAGTCTGCGCGCGAAATGCTGCAAATTGCGTAGATTGAGCGCAAAACTAGCAAACTGTGAACACTCCATTTAAAATATATGGAAGGGCATACTAAACCAATACGCCGCTAACTCAGACGGTGGCAAACAGTTTGCCAACTGGGGATACAGCCTAAGAAAATCCCTTATTACCCGTGGACCCAGGCATTAGGGATTGTTCCCAGGACTTCTGACTTTATCGATGAAAAATGAATTTTTATTCCGACTAGTCCTCCTTTAGTGTCTGCGGGGGGCGCAAAAATTTTGCGTAAGGGTTGGATATAAACAAAATTGCATACACGATTGTGCTAGAGGTAAATACCTTCGTAAGGTAAATAGAACCGAATTAAAAACACGTCTAAAATAAAGCGGGTTTTTTTTTCGATTATTTTATCATCGCCTGAGAACATCCCACTGAAATACCTAAATATGGTAGAAAATTATTTCTCTCACATTGCAACATAGTTAACATGGCCGCATGTTGAACGAAACGATTTTCTTTACTGTTTGCCAAAAACACAAATATTGGCGATAATAATCAGCCGATTTATGTTGATCGCATAGCAAGAGGACCTACTTGCTCGTGAGACAAAGTGCTGGTAAGGAATTCCCGCTTGGTGCTGTATTTTTTTCTTGTAAAGTGCGCTTGTGTCGGCTGTCGAATGAATTACTGTTTTGTTTTGCGAAGGATCGCTACAATGATGCATCACCCGAACATGCATCATCAGGCGATGTCAGGCCACCCGCCGCAGCACCTCGGAGGCCACCAAGGCATGCCAGGCCACCACCAACTCCCGCCGCATCAGATGCACCGCGAGAACAGGCACGTAACTATGGCTAGGTAGCGTACCGTTCGGCTTTCTTTATTATTTTGCATTTATGTTGCTTGGTGTTGCAGTTTGGGATATGTTGTATATATAGAAAACGCTATTTTAGGCTTCTGTTCAGGATTCCACACCTGTTTCTTTGTTAGCACCATTTTAATACTACAATATCAACGAAGTTCCTCTCATCGTTTCCGATGGCACTCCCAATGTTTTATATCATTCCCCGTCATCATCATCATGAATCAATGTTATATGTCCCCACTGAGGGGCACGGGTCTCTTCCCTGAGGAAGGTATGGGCCATACTCCACCACGGAGGCCAAGTCCGGATTGGTGGAGGCTTGTAAGACTAGTGGCTGGTCTTCCTGTCAGAAGTTTTCAAGCCGCCCTAAGGCCTCTGACTTGGCTTAACAACTGTCATCTATCAACGGCAGCCGGCACCAACTGCTTAATGTGCCTTGCGATTCCCCGTGAACACATTAAATTGAACCATACAATACAATAGTGCCATACCACAAACAGCGTGTTAGTGTTTAATAATATATACCTATAGCTATAAAATCTAGATAAACCAAGCCCAACAATTTAATTTTTTGCCTGTTTATAAGCACAAAGTCTAAAAAGTCCTATATTTTGAATGAATGTGGGTGGAATGTACCAAGCAGTACAGGCCCCAATTTCTTACAACAAAAAACCGAGTAAGAGAACTTGAACTAAACATATAGAGAACCCGGTTCAATTCCCAGTGCAGGCAACTACATCTTCTATCATCTACATCTGAAAATTTGTAGCAGCAATACCAAATGATAGCAGTGAAAGAAAACATTGCAAGGAAACCTTCGTTGGTTGGCTCTGTACATGTTGATTTGTCTATCCTGTGGGTCAGGCCGACTAAGCTATCAAGATGGCATAGGTGCTAGCAAGCTGACTCTATCTTAAAAATAATCTAGGCAGTCCAGCGCCCAAGTGGTCACTTCACTAATCTTGTGTGAGTGAAGGTTCTACTCAACGGTCTATAAATAACTTAATTATGCAAAGGCTGAACTGTTTTATGATAGTATTCAATTAATTTTTATTGTACCCTAATAGTACCTATTCCGTGCATCGCGACCGGCCTACGACTGTCGTCGGTCGCTCGCGACAATAGTCAGAGTATGAAAATGTATGGCACCACTTCCAAAGCCAGCGATAGACGCGCGCGGTCGAAGAACGTCGTGAGCCACGCGCGGTCGTGTTTCGAAGTTAGTCAGTGTTGTTTGTCAGTTCCCTTTAAAAGTGTGTCTACCGAAGTCAGAATCATGGTCGATGTGCTAATTGACATTCTTATAGAAGAAGAGGAGGATGACGAGCTGATGTTGCTATTTTATGAAAATGGGAACCAATCGACCCTATCTATCTTTAAAAGCAGAAATAAAGAAGGATACTTACCAAATATTGATTCAAAAGCAAGCATTTGTATTGTAATGAAAAAGAGTTCCGACTAAATAAAAAACAATTAAATTTTGTGTTAACACACTTAATTAACAACACTGACTAACTTCGAGACACGGCCGCACGCTGCTCACGACATTCGTCGGCCGCGCGCGTATGTCGCGGGCCTTGGAACCGGTGCCATACATTTTCATACTCGTGACTATTGTCGCGTGCGACCGACGACAGTCGTACGCCGAGCGCGGCCGCGATCGATCGCGATGCACGGAGTGGTACCTTTAGGAATCATGTTGGGGGAAACCTCCCCAAAGCACATCACATTTTTGTTCACATTCCATTCTCAGTCAGCTGGTGTGGTCCTTCGTCTCAATCTGGGAAGATCTGAATAACAAATCGCTGTATTACTTAAATAAAAGATAATAAAATGAAAGCATTACAATATCAAAGGTATTTCAATTAGCTAATTAGTTACATTGTTCCATTGCCAAGAAACAAATAGACTACAATCATATTCATGTGAGAGTCCTATGAACACGCACTGTTTATAATTTGTATTTGAATTTAAAATTAATAACTAACTGCGAATAGCAGCCATTCAATAATTATTTTAAATAGTAGATAAATTAATTAGTTTCAACATTTTTTTTCCTTTTACCTTAAGGAACACCCATGCTATACCCGGCAATACTCCTCCACTACTCACTTACTACATTGTGTCTCTGTCCTGAAAGTTTCCAATGGCCTGAAACGCAAACTACAAGTGTGCCACATTTTTCTATCCCTTGTCATCCTGATTCAGATCTACTCATAATCTGAATAATCCAAGCCACCATAGCAACTACTTATCTGAGTAAATTGAGTGCTACCACCATGAACGAGATAAAGACGTCTTGTTAGTTTATCCAGTGTAGTCTATTAGTTGGTTTATTGGATAATAGATCAATGTTAGAGCTAAAGTGACTCAATCGACTCTAACCTAGACACTTAGGGTAGCAGTGCTCACTTTCTCTAGACATGACTCAAAGGTTCTTCATATTACAACTTGTTCCAGTTCAATTCTCCCTGAAATAATAATAATCCGTATTAATGGCGACTCACACAACAGCGACACTATTAAATAAAATACCTTGTTTCGTCTGGGACCATTATTCTCGGCCTATTCACATGCTAATGTTGTGTAATTTGTTGATACGCCGAGGGGTGATTGTGGCGTGCTTTGTCACTTAAACTGGTCTCTGAATGGAACATATGACAACGTCTCTATACGCTATTGATCTGGCCAGGACAGGTAATGAATGTTGAGTCTCCACCTTGGAGTCTCGCACTAATATATCACGCGGAGTGAATGGGACGGGGCAGATGGAATAACAGTTGCTGTGTAGACTCGTAGCCTTGCAGTCTGTGGAGGATGTGCGTGTGGAAAGCTCGAGCTTTGTGTAATGTGACAGTTGTTGCTGCTGTTGCTTTCTCTTGTGCTGAAACGTTTTTCTAGAAGTTTGTAGTGCTATTGTGCTTGTTCTATGATTATTACTGTTGTGTTAAAGATGTGCTGAGGTAATGTTACACACTTTATTTAACCTACAAGACTCATGTCATTCTTAAATCTGTTATTACTGCCAATCAAACATCTCGATTATTGTTTAGTCAAATTATTATTATTACCCAAATTATTTCTTTTTTGTGATTTTATAGATCTCAAAAATCTAGTTACTCTAATAAAAAAAAAACCTAAAAGATTTAGTTTTTCTTTTGAATTCTAATCATTTTCTAATAAGAATTACGCAACCCGACCTACACGCGTTGATCGGCCAGCTTATTTTTTTCTTAAAGTATGCAAACTCATCAGGAGGTACGGAGGTACCATTAGAAGTACTTACTAACATATTTTTAATGTCTTGTCTGCATACTAACCCTTTTTCTTAAAGCATGCAAACTCATCAGGAGGTACGGAGGTTCCATTAGAAGTACTTACTAACATAACCCATGCAATGAGTCTTTGTTACTTGAAATGATAAATGATAACAATATATTCCGCAGAGTGGCCATGGGTCCGTCGCAGGGCGGCGGCGGCATGGGCGGGCCGGGCGCGCACGGGCAGATAGGAGGCATGGGCGGGATGGGCTTGCCGCACCACGGGCCCGGCCCGCGGCCCCCGCACCCCGTCCGCCCCATGCACCACCCGCCCGCGCAGCACCACTCCGTGCCCCCTGTGAGTGTCATTAGAGCCCCGCAATCCAATTATAACAACTTCCACATAATATAGTAGCTTGTCCTGCCCCCCGTTTACGTAACTATCATGTCCAGTGATAGGCTATTTGACAGTGTGAAAATAATAGTCTATTCGCATAGATTATGAGTTAAAACCGGTTATAGGCATTTTAAGTAAAAAAAATAGACCATTTATCAAAAAACCAACTTTAAATTCGATAATTTTGTATCTGTAGCCATTTGATCGAAAACTGCCTGGATTGGCCGAATCACATCTTAGTAAAAATTACGTCTGTCGTTCATGTCGTTCTTACGTTCATTGGGTTCATTGGTTTGTTTACTGATCAGCGACGTCATGATTCCTGTGCGGCGCCATATTGCCCAAGATAGCGTTTTGGCGGCATATTTTGAAGCGAATCTTTGTTTGCTTTTTTTGCAAGACGTACACGAGAACTCTATGAACACCAACAAAACATGTGAGATTGTTTCCAGAAAGCTGTCAAATAGCCTATTACTACTTACTATCACACTACATACTAGAATGTGCTGGCAAGATTCAATAAATAGTGCAATTCGGTAGTTGACACGACGAACAATAAATTATTTGATATGTTCGATTAAAACAAAAACTACAAAATGTTTCGGAAACTGTATCTCTTTTAGTCAATTACTAGTTATTACAATTATTTTTAAACAGATGAAACATAAAAAGAGTGCTCTGAAATTATGACCTCATAATTCGGTATTTATCAAAATACCGGTTTAAAAGTAACTTATTTGACATTTTGTCAACTACCCAATAATTGGGTATATGACAGGATGTCAAATGAGTTACTTTTAAAACGGAATTTTCTATGAAAATACTTGCTTGTGACGTCACATTTCAGAGCACTCTTTTTATGTTTCATCTATTTAAAAAATGTAATAACTAGTAAATGATTAAAAGAAATACATTTTCCGGATCATTTTGTAATTTTTGTTTTAATCGAGCATCTCAAATAATTTATTGTTGATAGTGTCAAATACCGTATTATTGTGCAAGCTTGTCAAGGAGAGTGAAATTGGCATCGTCATCCTAAGCAGGGCATGAAACCGATGCGGCGGCCGTACGGCATGGGCGGCGGCTACCCGGCGGGCGGGCCCGGCGTCGTGTTCACGCCGCCCATGCAGCCGCCCGCCCAGCCGCCGGCGCACCTCGTCACGCATCACGGTCAGATCTTTATTCTACTATGCACCAGATACAATCGTCTTCAAGCGAATGAACTATTTTTGAACTAAAACTTTCGTGAGCACAACAAAAAACACCCGTAAGTTGATCCGGACTAAAAGTTTACAATGAACTATTTGTTTAAATACCTATGTAATAATATGTAGCAATAAGGCCGCCTCTTGTACTGCATCTTATTGTTAATGTTCTGTAATTATTTTTCCTGGTACAATAAAGAATATTCTTATCTTCTTATCTTATGTTCAAATCGACAATATCTTGCCTGAGTGGTCGAAGGTGGCAAATGAATGATACCTTGGTATTAACCTTACTTTGTTGTTTCATTGCGTTCAGCATGTCGTTTGTAAGTCAAATTTATGATACGATTGAGCAGACGACACCATGTCGTTTAAAAAAAATTTTTTTTAGTCATAGTCCTAGTATGTGCCTGTATGTAAATGTTATTTTATGTTATTTCAATGTACATAAACAGTTTTAAATTGTGTGTCAGATATCAGAAATGCAAAATTGATTTCTACGTAAAGAATTTACATTTTGTTTGTGGAATGTCAATGTACCTATAATGTTAATGTTAGCCGCTGCCTTGGAGCCGAATTGTGTATTCTGAGCAAAAATTAAATATATTAAATTTCAATATCTGCTTTTGTATGAGCAGAAGAGAGCGTGTGTAGCTCAACTCTGTCGCACAGCAGATGTAGGACGGTGAAGAAAGTAGCTTGGTGATGTTAGAACTGCATAAAATATATTTGTTACTATGCACAGTTATATGTTTGAAGACATACAGTGTTATGAGAGGCAAAAGCCAACGGTCTGACGCAAACAGCAAGGCCCCTGAGCTCGCAAGGTGCACATTTAGCAATACGGCGACCTAGAAAGGTGTACGGCGCTTAACCCGTCATCATCATCATCAACCCATTTGGTCCCCACCGAGGGGAACGGGTCTCTTCCCTGAGGAAGGTATAGGCCATACTCCACCGCGAGGGCCAAGTCCGGATTGCTGGAAGCTTGTAAGACTAGTGGCTGTTCTTACTGTCAGAAGTTTTCAAGCTATTCTAAGGCCTTTGACTTGGCTTAACGACTCCCATCCATCGACGGCAGCCGGCACCAACTGCTTTAATTTTCAATTAAATTTTCAATCGTAATGGTGTCTGGAAGAAATTGCTTTTAGTAATAAGGCCGCCAATTGCACCATGAACCTTTGTAAATATTTTTAGTTTTTTATAGTGTGTAATAAATTCTATTCTATTCTTTAACATTTTAAGTTTTAAATAATACGGTAGTTGACACGACCATCAATAAATACGCTACTTGCCTCGTATCAAATTTGACGCCATAAATGGATATTTCCTGTAGTATCTAACGTAAGAAACCGAAATATATTGACTTTGCTAAGTACGAGTAAATATGCAGGATGGCTGCAAAATTTGCAAATAAAAAAAATATTTTTCGCTTTTAAATCGGAACTGTGAAAACACTATCCGCCATCTTGAAAGCATCTTTGGTTGTAAACAAATATCTGTCAGTCGTGCGTGCGTAGGTTCTATTGTGACTCATACTTCTTTCGTGGCACGAACTCTACCTATGTTGAATGTCAAACTTTGTTTACAAACGTAGAGGACTTCAAACCATAGACAAAAATGGCGGACCGCGTTTTTAGCTGTTTAGCAAAGCAACGTTTTAAAATAATGATTTTGTTGCTTTTAGGTCCTCAAAAAATATACTAAAATATTTTTTGGTCTAATGGAAGAGATATTTAGCATTTAGGACATACTTGAAAAAAGAGTCAAGTGGCGGATTATTTGATATGCTGGATTAAAACAAAAATTGCAAAATATTTCGGAAAATGTATCTCTTTTAGTCAATTACTAGTTATTACAATTTTTAAATAGATGAAACATGAAAAGAGTGCTCTGAAATATGACGTCATAAACCGGTATTTTCATGCAAAATTCCGTTTTAAAAGTAACTTATTTGATATTTTGTCAACTACTCAATTGAGCGACGTGAATGTCCGGCAGGCGTGACGCCGACGAGCAGCAGCAAGCCGGCCGCGAGCAGCCCGGCGGCCGGCAGCGAGGCGGCCGAGGGCGGCGAGGCGCGCGGCCCCGCAGAGGCGGCCGGGCCCGCGCCCGCGCCCGCCGCGGCACCGCTGGCCAACAGTAAAGAGAAGACACCAATGTGCCTGGTCAACGAGCTGGCCAGGTTCAATAAGGTATGTCGCCGCTTTACGTCACTCCAGCTGCTGCATGTTTTTGGGGCGCGGGCGTCCGCACTGGCCGACAGTATAGAGAAGACGCCCATGTGACTGGTCAACGAGCTGGCCAGGTTCAATAAGGTACGTCACTGCAGCTGCTGCATGTTTTTGGGGTGAGGGAGGGCGCTCGTACTGGCTAACAGTAAAGAGAAGACACCAATGTGTCTGGTCAACGAGCTGGCCAGGTTCAATAAGGTACGTCGCAGCTGCTGATCAATGATCCGGCCAAGTATAATAAGGTACGTCACTGCAGCTACTCCCTGTTTTTGGGCGCGGGCGTCCGCACTGGCCGACAGTATAGAGAAGACGCCCATGTGACTGGTCAACGAGCTGGCCAGGTTCAATAAGGTACGTCACTGCAGCTGCTGCATGTTTTTGGGGTGAGGGAGGGCGCTCGTGCTGGCTAACAGTAAAGAGAAGACACCAATGTGTCTGGTCAACGAGCTGGCCAGGTTCAATAAGGTATGTCGCCGCTTTACGTCACTCCAGCTGCTGCATGTTTTTGGGGCGCGGGCGTCCGCACTGGCCGACAGTATAGAGAAGACGCCCATGTGACTGGTCAACGAGCTAGCCAGGTTCAATAAGGTACGTCGCAGCTGTACGTCACTGCAGCTGCTGCATGTTTTTGGGGTGAGGGAGGGCGCTCGTGCTGGCTAACAGTAAAGAGAAGACACCAATGTGTCTGGTCAACGAGCTGGCCAGGTTCAATAAGGTATGTCGCCGCTTTACGTCACTCCAGCTGCTGCATGTTTTTGGGGCGCGGGCGTCCGCACTGGCCGACAGTATAGAGAAGACGCCCATGTGACTGGTCAACGAGCTAGCCAGGTTCAATAAGGTACGTCGCAGCTGTACGTCACTGCAGCTGCTGCATGTTTTTGGGGTGAGGGAGGGCGCTCGTGCTGGCTAACAGTAAAGAGAAGACACCAATGTGCCTGGTCAACGAGCTGGCCAGGTTCAATAAGGTATGTCGCCGCTTTACGTCACTCCAGCTGCTGCATGTTTTTGGGGCGCAGGCGTCCGCAATGGCCGACAGTATAGAGAAGACGCCAATGTGCCTGGTCAACGAGCTGGCCAGGTTCAATAAGGTATGTCGCCGCTTTACGTCACTCCAGCTGCTGCATGTTTTTGGAGCGAGGGCGCTTATGCTGGCTAACAGTAAAGAGAAGACACCAATTGCCTGGTCAACGAGCTGGCCAGGTTCAATAAGGTATGTCGCCGCTTTACGTCACTCCAGCTGCTGCATGTTTTTGGAGCGAGGGCGCTTATGCTGGCTAACAGTAAAGAGAAGACACCAATGTGTCTGGTCAACGAGCTGGCCAGGTTCAATAAGGTATGTCGCCGCTTTACGTCACTCCAGCTGCTGCATGTTTTTGGGGCGCGGGCGTCCGCACTGGCCGACAGTATAGAGAAGACGCCCATGTGACTGGTCAACGAGCTAGCCAGGTTCAATAAGGTATGTCGCCGCTTTACTTCACTCCAGCTGCTGCATGTTTTTGGGGCGCGGGCGTCCGCACTGGCCGACAGTATAGAGAAGACGCCCATGTGACTGGTCAACGAGCTAGCCAGGTTCAATAAGGTATGTCGCCGCTTTACTTCACTCCAGCTGCTGCATGTTTTTGGGGCGCGGGCGTCCGCACTGGCCGACAGTATAGAGAAGACGCCAATGTGCCTGGTCAACGAGCCGGCAAGGTTCAATAAGGTATGTCGCCGCTTTACGTCACTCCAGCTGCTGCATGTTTTTGGGGTGCGGGCGTCCGCACTGGCCGACAGTATAGAGAAGACGCCCATGTGACTGGTCAACGAGCTAGCCAGGTTCAATAAGGTACGTCGCAGCTGTACGTCACTGCAGCTGCTGCATGTTTTTGGGGTGAGGGAGGGCGCTCGTGCTGGCTCACAGTAAAGAGAAGACACCAATGTGCCTGGTCAACGAGCTGGCCAGGTTCAATAAGGTATGTTGCAGCAGCTGCTGCCTGTTTGTGGGGCGAAAGCGCCCCCGCTGGCTAACAGTAAAGAGAAGATGCCCATGTGCCTTGCCAACAAGCTGGCCTTGTACAATACGGTACGTCACTACTTACTGCCTGTTTTTGGGGCGAGGGCGACCGCGGTGGCCAACAGTATAGAGAAGACACCAATGTGCCTGGTCAACGAGCTGGTCAAGTACAATAAGAGACGTCAATGCAGCTACTGCCTCTTTGTGGGGCGCCCACGTAAAGATAAGACACATATGGGGATGCAATAGGGTATGTTGCAGCTACTATCAACTGATTGGTTGGGTACAATAAGGAAATTTATACTTGGCCAGCCCTCCCGGAGTGCCCTGTCCATCCGAGTGCATTGTCGCTGGCACAACAGTGGAGTGCAGGAGTTTGTTTTTGCAACATAATTGAGTGGATGAAACTTTTAAATTTTACCACTATTTATATAGAGATTTGTAATTTTTCTGTCCAAATGCACACTGTACACCACAAGCAAAAAAATCTAGAGTCATTTAAAAACATTGAGTAACGTGGAAAGATTCAAAAGCCTGGTTAGCAAACCGCCCGAATATATTATTTCGTCTTAAATTTTCGCCGCGGTATTTGCACGTTTTGGTCTGCAGATCGATATGTTACCAAAAGCCTTTCTTCTCTGCAGATTAAGCACCAATACCGCCTCACATCAGAAACGGGACCAGCTCACAAGAAAGTATTCACAGTAACACTCCGATTGGGTGATACTGAAGAATACACAGCTGAGGTAAGCAATTTCCCGCCGGTAAAGTAGTTCAAGATTTCTTTACAACTATGTTAGTCTACAGTGGGACGTAAATTACGTTAATTATTAAACGTAAACGCTTATAAATCTGTGGTCTGGTGCTAATAATCCCCATCTAAACTGCAGCTCTTTTAAAACTAACAAATTTTACTATACCGGTACAAAGTCATACACCCTACACTGGCCTCTTTACATCTCATCTTTGAAAATATTGTCGTTACACTTACGCCCTTTTAGCACAAATAAATATATACATTTTTCAATACAGTAGAACGCGGATTATCCGAAATAATTGGGACCGGGGTCGATTCGGATAATCGGACATAGATTGGTAATAAAGTAAAACGAACTGTCACACATAGAATAAACTTTATTAAGCTTAACAAACACAATTCTACAATAACGTTCACTTGAACATCTCGATCAGAGTAAGTAAGCAACCCATTAGGTCTTGACAAAAATACAAAGTATGAAAATTCTATAGAGGTTTCATCTAATGGTTAATAGGCGATAATCGGCGTTCTACTGTAGTTTGGCATCAAAAGATGATTTTGGGCAAAATCTGACTTTGGCCCTTTTAGCACTATTTTTAAATTTTATTTATTTTATAAGCCATACATGAAATGATTAAGTCGGCACAAAAATGATAACAATGTAGCTTAAACTTTAGATGTTACTTTAACAATAGAGATTACTACTTAATGAGTACTAACTACTAAGGTTCAATGAGTCTGAAGAAATTTACAAATCTATAACTATATTCAGCAGTGAACCCTGAACTTAAGAGAAAGAAGAGAAAATTGCCAGTAGAGCGCCAAGTTTAATTTGAGACATCCAACCAATATTGTTCGTTGATTTTACACTCGAGAACTAAGAGTACAGCGGTGGTGGCGTAGTGGGGTTGACCTTTGCTTCTCGATCATGAGGGTCTGGGTTCGAACCACGCATGTACCAATGACTTTTAGTTACGTACATTTGTTTGCACAGCAACACCATTCGCTGATAAATTGTGCCCGGATAACGGCGACAGGCTTGCCACTTGTCACGTTTGGGACCTAATAAACTCGGCAAAACGTGGGTCCAGTTCTAGAGACTGGTGCCTCTGCCTACCCCTTCGGGGATAACGGGCGTGAGTTTATTATTATTAACTAAGAGTTGTATTGTAGTAATAAGTGTGCGCCACCTGTGTTGACCCCCGTCCCCCGGGCGCAGGGCTCGTCGATAAAGCGCGCGCAGCACGCGGCCGCGGGCGCGGCGCTGGCGCAGACGCAGTTCCCCGCGCCGCCGCCGCGCGCCCCGCCCGCACACGCGCCGCCCGGCGCGCACCACCGCCACGCGGGTGAGCCAGCGAATCGGGATTGTACACTCTCCTCCCCGGTTTACCATGTATTGCCAAAAATCGTTTCCCAAAGTATTACTTCCCAAACTATTTTCCGCAAATTATCACTTGGCAAAAAAACATTTCTCAAAACAACTTAAAGCGAATAAACAGTTAGCGAAAGTTATTATGGCAAGTTATTGTTTACCAAATAAATACTTGGTCAAAATTCATGTCTGTTTTCGATCTTACATAGAGAACCTAACGCTCCGACGCGCTCCGCTTCGCTACGCGCGTCGTCGCACCTATATTTCTGTTGTCACGTATTCTTTACATCGCCGACCCCCCGTTCCATTATTTGAAAATAACACTTGCCAAAATAAAACGTTAGCATAATAAACGTTTGTCTTAATAAAACTTGACGCAGTGAAATTATGCGAAATGATAATTTGACCAAATGAATAAAATGCGAAATGAAAACTTGCTTAAGTTTCATTTGGGAAATGAAACTGATGCCATAAGTTTATTGGGAAGTAAAATTTGGCGAAAAATTCTTTGGCTAAACGGCGGTATCCCCTCCTCCCCACCTACCCACACACAGGTGAGTGCCCGTCTCGGGTTAAGAGTGCGCTCTTCTGCGCGCTCCACCGCCACGAGGGTGAGTGCCAGGCTCCGGATAAAGCGTGCAGTGTGCGGCAGTAAAAGTGCGTACCACCGACACGACACACGGGTGAGTTCCACTCTCGGGATAAAGTTCACAGTTGCGCCTGTAAAGCCGCCTCCTCACTCTCGTGCGAGAACGGAGTACACTGGCGCACACTCTTAGGATAATCACAAAACTATTTGCTATATTAACGCACTGTATATCGTTCTCGCGTGTCCTCGCGCGAAAATGTAGAGCGGGCTTAAGGCGCAAAGCATATTGCTCTGGCGTCGGGCACGGACATGGCTCGGACCGGGCGTAGCGTGGTGGATGTCCGTGGCCGTCGGCCGTCCGCATCCGTCCGCGATGTCGCGGACCGTGGGAAGCCAGCTTTAAAGTGCGCTCTGTTGCGCGCACCACCGTCATGTTTCGTGTGCCCACGAAAGTGGGACTTTCACTTTACTTGAAATAATAAATAAATAAAAAGCGGTGGTGGCGTAGTGGAGTTGACCCTTGCTTCTCGATCATGAGGGTCTGGGTTCGAACCACGCATGTACCAATGACTTTTAGTTACGTACATTTGTTTGTACAACAACACCATTCGCTGATAAATTGTGCCCGGATAACGGCGACAGGCTTGCCACTTGTCACGTTTGGGACCTAATAAACTCTGCAAAACGTGGGTCCAGTTCTAGAGACTGGTGCCTCTGCCTACCCCTTCGGGGATAACGGGCGTGAGTTTATTATTTATTTATTTATAACTAGCTGTGCCCCGCGGTGTTACCCGCGGTTCATCGATTTTCCCGTAGGAATAAGATATTTCCCCGCTGTAAAACGTAGCCTATGTTTTAATCCAGGGTATCGGCTAACTCCATACCAAATTTTATTAAAATCCGTCCAGCCGTTTCAGCGCTAAAGACTGACAAACATATAAACACACACACAAACTTTCACGTTTATAATATTAGTGTGATTAAGTTTCGTGTCTGTGTGGGCAGGTACGGTGATGCCGACGGTGGAGCTAAACGCGCTGGCGATGAAGCTGTGCCAGCCCGCCGTGTACACGTCCGTGCCGCCGCTGGCCACCCCCCCGCGCTTCCCGCGCGGCCGCGCGCCCCCGCCCCCGCCCCCGCCGCCGCCCGCGCCCTACCGGCTGCCCGGCCCCTTCGCGCCCTACACGCACCGGCTGCTCGCGCCCGGACTCACCTACAGGTCAGCCCCACCGCCCGCGCTACCGAATCGCATTACTTTGCTATCTCAAAGTTGCATCGGTAGTTTCAGAAAGAACATTAGTCCAAATTTTGTGTGATTGACTTATTGTCGTCTATGGTATCCTTGAGGGTAGATCTACAGATCCCTATAGAAAGAACATTAGTCCAATGAATATCAATTGAACTACGTGGCACTGAAAATCTCAGTAGACGCAGAAACAACATTAGTCCCACTATGAAATCAGTTTGTTATGTCTACTGACAAGTAAGCAGATTATGACTAATGTTCTTTCTGAAGCTACCGATTCAGTTGGGATGTAAGTATTGGCAGGCCTGTCGCACTCCGCGTGTAGATATCGAACGCGTGAGTACATGCGGCGGCCACTCCAGAGTGGCTGATAAGTAGGGACTCACGCACGAGCGAGCAGTGACGCGCGCGTGATTTACGTGGTAGAAAGAGAGGCAACATATAGGTGAATATAATGTAGCTTTTTTTAGCGCCGTGCGATTTGAATTGCACCTAATTGTATCGCTGCTAGACTCTAGAGTCCCTTTTTCTTTAATTGATTTTTCGGAGTGAATCTTCTGTGCCTATACTATTATGTATTTTGTGGTATTGGCGAACGTATACGTTATACTCTCACTCTGGCACACACAAACCGGCAACCGTCGCGTCGATCTCCACGACACAGGTTCGCCTAGCGTGGAGATCTCTGGCAAAACAAACGGAAATAATAATTTTGAAAATATTCACCTATTATACCTATCAACAATTCTTTATTTTATTTTGTTATGTTGCATGTACCTAATTGTGAGTATGTAGTTATTAAAATAAAGCGAAAATGTTATTGAATACTCTCTCTTTGTCTCTGAGAGAAGGTCTGTGCCGTACAGTGGGACGTAAATAGGTTGCTTATAAATACAAATTATGTGTGTAAAAAGTATTTGTCATGTGTGTTGACTACCGCCCCCGACCCCCATTACAAATGTATATGTTAGTAATAATTTGTTCGAAACCTGCCTGCGAGTCTTGGTTACTCGCTTGTCTGATTCTTTTCCTCGGAAGATCTCTGTAGCTACACCCACTTTGTGCAGCCCAATAGCCGGATCCACACCAAACGATCCAACGCGCCCCGTTCGCGCGCGGCAGGTGCGCGCTCTAGAGGAGTCTACTGGAGCGCGCTCCTGCCGCGCGCGATCGGAGCGCGTTGGATCGTTTGGTGTGGATCCGGCTAATGACCGGCGACCGCGTGGCATTGCAGGGTACGCGTGAGCGTGGGCGGGCGTGTTTGGATGGGGGAAGGGCCGACGCCGCAGGCCGCGCGGCACGACGCGGCGGCGCGCGCCTTGCAAGACCTGCGCCCGCCGCCCGACGCCGGGCCGCCCGCGCCCGCGCCGCCCGACGGGGAAGGTCAGTACGCTGGGGCAGGTCAGGTATGAACAAACTCAGTATAAGCACTCAGAAAAGTGTATGAAAATCCATTTCTTACGTGGTTTTTCTTTTTTAATTTTGGGTAAGACTATGCGCCGGTAACCTAAATATCAAAAGCCAAAAAGTTTTTACAGTGAGTTTTTATCTCCAAGTTCGCAAAATGACACTGGCCACTAGCAACAATTTCAATATAAATTTCAATTAGTAAATATTTCGTTTTTTATTTTCCTTGTAGGTGTAGTATAAAGCACTATGTATCACTCGAGAGAAACTCGAGTGCTTATACGAAGTTTTTTTCATTCACTTTCGATAGCGAGAGCGTTTGCAATTTCTATAGGAGTGACAAAGCGCGCCACATAGTTGTCTCTTTGTCACTCCTATGCAAGTCACAAACGCTCTCGCTATCGAAAGTGAATGAAAAAACTCAGTATACGCACTCTGTACTCGTACGGTGCGGCCGCCCGACGAGGAAAGTCAGTAAGCTGCGGTGCCGCGCCCGCCGTCCGACGGGGAAAGTGACTACGCTGCCACGCCTCGCCCGCCAAATTAACAAGGCCTCAGTCCGTTTTTTAGGCATTTTGCCCAGCTTTACGGGGCTCAACTATACTCGACTGAACAAAATTAAATGTTTTAGTCGGGCTTCCAGTCGAATTAACTGAAGCGCCTCGGCGAGGTATTTCGTAACAATATTAATTCTTATTTCCCAGCCAAGCGAACGCCGCTATTCAGTAAGTGTACGATTTGTCAATCCCACACGGTGCTATATGATTTGTATTATTTTACGCATTAGGTAAAATTACTCACGTCACAGCACGGTGAAGTGCAGTCGCATATCAAGAACAAAACCATCAAAATCACAAGACGATCTTTTATTATTGACAGCAAGACAAGATGTACGTATCTAACAAGAGATCGTGCAGTAGTAATATTAATCCAAATTAAAAATACTGATCTAAGGCAACAGTAAAAAGCAAGTTTAAAACTCTGACAAAGGTGTTTTCGTCGCTCCCCCAGCCAAACTAGCGGAGGGCTCGGCGGGCGCGGACGCGGCGGCGGAGCTGGGCTCGGAGGTGAAGTCGCCGGTGTCGCTAGTGCACGAGCTGGCACTGAAAAGGAACCTCTCCGTAATTTTCACAGTCAAGTCGGAGCGCGGCCCGCCGCATATGAGGGTGAGGCAGTCATAGTTAATAACATACATGTCTAACTAGCGCTAAAAATTACCCCATGGTCAATAGGCTAGTTGCCCTAAATAATGTAATTAGTCCGTCTTTTAGATTATCCAAAAATAAGGGACACGTATTTTTTTATTTGTAAATTAGACCAAAAATGACAAAGATACAGCCCATTAAAGTTACGTGTGACGTCACGCCGTGCTGCATTTTTTAGCACGGAGTGACGTCACACGTAACTTGTCCAATATTTTTTTATAATCTAAAATACGGACTAAATGGATTTTATTAATTTTCACCCTGGAAACTACCCTATTGTGCGAAGGCGGGCGGGGCCTGTCGATTGTTTTACCAATCGGAGCGAATACAGTGTTACCCGGAAAAATATGATCCTACGTAACCGCCATCTTGCGACGTACCTATATTTCGACGGGTTACATCAATGTTATGACGTTTTTGTACTTTTTGTATGCAACAAATATCCATAACGGCGTTACTTCCTGTCGCCGACGGCCAATCGGTCACGACCCGCATGGCGCTCGGAATGAATTTATCACAGAGTAATTTACTCTGTTGCACATCTTGCGCTCATTTCAGTAGTAATCGAGACAGTCCGATTGACTGATTGATTGAAGAAAAGACATAATACATCCTAATGAAGGGTCCTCAGTGTTGTTTAGGGGGAAGTTTAGTCATTGCAATAAAACTTATCTTTCAAAAGAATGAAGTAGGTACATTTATTTCATTATCGCCGCGCATCAGTAACAGTACAGATTGGACGGCGAGTTGCTACCGCGCACTATAGAGATCAGGGATCTGGGTGTGCGGTTCTCAAGCGACCTCACGGATGGATGTGTGTAAACGGGCTTATAGAAATTTAGGTTTTTTTCTGCGTCAAGCAAACGGCTTCAACAACATCGGTGCTTTACGAGCGCTATACGAAGCATTAGTTAAGGCTCATTTAGAATACTGTGCTATAGTGTGGGCACTACAGGAGGCTAAATATGTGCAAATGATGGAGCGTATTCAAAACAAGTTATTGAGATTTGTTTTCCTTAAGATGTATGGGGTATACCTGGGATATCCACTGTTGTACCCAACACTGTTCATTTTAGGTATGGTAGGTTATTGCAGATTGGATGTTAGGAGAAATCTCTCCCTCGCAATATATCTGTACAAGCTGTTACGTGGAGATATGATAAACCCGGCAGTACTAGAGCAGATACAGCTATGTGTGCCAGACGGATACGTGTGCCGCCGCCGCCGGCCGCACGCTCAACATTGTTGCCACGCATGTCGAATCGTTCGTAGCCTTGGCTGCCTAAGTGATCTTAAACGATAACCAAGGTTAAGCAACATACGGCGCGTTCAGTCCATGGATGGGTCACCGTCTATGACTAACGCTAGTGGCATTTTTCCGAGCGATTCCGTGCTTCGCAAGGCACGTTAAGCAGTTGGTGCCGGCTACCGTCGATAGATGGTAGTCGTTAAGCCAAGTCAGAGGCCTTAGGGCGGCTTGAAAACTTCTGACAGTAAGACCAGCCACTAGTCTTACAAGCCTCCACCAATCCGGACTTGGCCCCTTGGTGGAGTATGGCCTATACCTTCCTCAGGGAAGAGACCCGTGCCCCTCGGTGGGGACATGATGGGTTGATGATGATGTCGATATGTTTAACTGTTCCCTGAGAGAGTTCACAGAGGCCACTCTCAGAGTTTTATGTTATTCTTAATGGTATTGTTATAATATAGTTGTTTATATATATGCAGAGTTTTATATAACGTTAAATAGGTACTTATATTAATATTTTTATTAGCAATAAGTTGTATTGATGTAGGTCCTAAGTGTTAATTAGTAGTGTAAATTTAAAATTTTAGTAATGATAAATTGAGCTATTGTTATTTCATGTTCCTACACTATCGAATTAGGCAAGCCTGTAATGGTAGTGATATGTAAATAAATAAATCTTAATAATAATTCTTCCCTCGACCATCCATTTCCCGTTAGTGATGTGTATCACTAACAGGAAGTGGAGGGTCGTGATTAGGGTGTAGCCATAATGGACATCCGAATCTCGTTACCCAATCTTGGAATAGGGCTCTGGCGACTGATAATATTAATTTACTAACTCGATAGTGTATGACATCATCATCATCATTATATTTGACAGTTAGACTCTAAGGTGCTCTACACCTTGCCTTGGACCCAAACAAGTATATTGTTATGTATGTTATGGATGAGCAAGTTGAAGTGGCAGTGGGCGGGGCACATAGCACGTAGAACTGATTGCCGATGGGGTCGAAAGGTTCTTGAAGGGAGACCACACATCGGCAAGCGCAGCGTAGGGCGACCAGCCACAAGATGGACAGACGATCTCATCCAAGTGGCAGGGAGACGCTGGATGCAAGCCGCTTCCAACCGGTCTTTTTGGAAATCCATGGAGGAGGCCTATGTCCAGCAGTGGACTTCTTGTGACTGAATGATGATGATGATTACCTACGCGAATATAGTCTTTTGTCTAATACAACTTTCTGCCGCGGTGACCAGACGAGGTCATCAAACACCAGGGCCCTTAGTGCGAGTTTTTTCATTCACTTTCGATAGCGAGAGCGTTTGCAATTTGTATTGGAGTGACAGAGAGAGAACTAGGTGGCGCGCTATGTCACTCCTATAGAATATGAGTTTACGTTAACGCGATCGAGTAGTTAAAAAAACTCTCACTAAGCACATTGAGTGCGTATACTGAGTTTTTTCATTCACTCTCGATAGTGAGAGCGTTTGCGTTTTGCACAGGAGTGATAAAGAGACAACTAGATGGCGCGCTTTGTCACTCCCATGCAAATCGCAAACGCTCTCGCTATCGAAAGTGAATGACAAAACTCAGTATACGCACTCCGGTGAACCAGTGAACTTTACAACGTTGAACCGGAAACTCCCGTCGGCAGGTGTTCATAACGACGTGCACGGTGGGCGACATGGAGACGGAGGGCGAGGGCAACGGCAAGAAGGTGTCGAAGCGGCGCGCCGCCGAGCTCATGCTGGCCGAGGTTCGCCGCCGCTGGCCGCCCGCGCTGCTTCGCCCGCGCGCGCCGCAGCCGCCCAAGCGGAAGCAACAGCCCGCCAAGAAGAAGCCCCGGAACCTCATCAAGGTAGGAAGCTTCTCGACTGTGTCCACGCATGCCCCTGCTATTCGGACCCGACCAGCTGCCAGGATGCCTAGGAACCTCATCAAGGTGGGAAGCTTCTAGAAGTGTGCCACGCATGCCCTTGCAATTCGGACTCGACCAGCCGCCAGGATGCCTACAGTCTATTTTTTGAAGTGAACGACTAAGTGTCAACATGTCAAAAATTTGGTTTTTCAATATGCCACATTTATGACACTGCATAATATTTAGCAAAGTTATACAAAACGATATGCCTAATAAATAACATTAAGCAATTAACACAATAACACTGTTATTACCTGATTTATCCCCCACTTGCAGTTTATTTAACTAATATTTTATTTTATCATGAAAATTATACCATTTGCTTAAGAGATCTATGCCCCAAAAAATACCTAAAATTTCAGTGGTTCTCAAATAAAAGCGATCCTACTGCTGCCAAATATGTTCGCAACTAGGAAAGATGACGGACTTTTGTTTAAAGGCCGATTATGATCGACTATTTTATGCTATTGGGCTACGCGAAGTGTAGGAAGAAGTATGGGGAGCTGACTACGAACCTCTTTTTTAATTAAAGACAAAAAAAGTAAGATTGACGTTGTTGTTGATGGGAGTGCGACTAAAGAAAATAAAATAGGTAACTTATCTTTAGTCTGTTCATCATTGTAAATAAGGTATTGGTAAAGTTTTTTGGTCCATCGTCCAGTTGTTTTATACTTTTGTGTTTGTTATTACGAAACGGAAAATATGGGCGAGCGAGCCGGACCCAACGCTGATTCTGCCAAACCGATGTATACGATGCCACAGAATACATAATAGTACAACGATGCAAGCAAAGCTGCGTGCATGAGCTATTTTGAGTAAGATGTAAGTTTGAGAGATGCTGTGTCTTTGTTTACCTTTAGTCGTTTGCTTCAGTAAATAGAATATAGGTACCTCATCAAGGTGGTAAGCTTATACACTATGCCCACGCATGCCCCTGCAATTCGGACCCGACCAGCCACCAGGGTGCCTAGGAACCTTATCAAAATAAGAAGGTTCTAGAAGTGTGGGCACGCCTGCCACCGCGACTCGGTCTCGACCAGCCGCCAGGATACCTAGGAACCTTATCAAGATAGGAAGGTTCTAGAATTGTGGGGATGCCTGCCACATCAGCCGCCAGGAAGCCCAGGATTCTCACAAGGTAGGAAGCTTCCAGTGTGCCTACGCCTGCCACTGGGACTCAGACTCGGCCAGCTGTCAGGATGCCTAGGAACCTCATCAAGGTGGAAGGCTTCTAGACGTGTGCCCACGCTGCCACCGCGACTCGGTCTCGACCAGCCGCTAGGATGCCTAGGAACCTCATTAAGGTAGGAAGCTTCTACACTGTCCCCACGCCTGCCATCCATTGCTGTCAGGTTTTTTTCGAATAAATACCGAACAATGAGGAAAAAAACAAGGCTTGAGCTCCAGCCGCTTGAGTGATCTTAAACGATCACGAAGGTTAAGCATCATAGGGCGCGTTCAGTACATGACCGTTCTATGACTAACGCTAGTGGCATTTTTCCGAGCGGTTCCGGGCTTCGCAAGGCACGTCAAGCAGTTGGTGCCGGCTGCCGTCGATAGATGGCAGTCGTTAAGCCAAGTCAGACGCACCTGCCACCACAACTCTGACTCAACCAGCCATCAGGCAGCCCAGAAACCTCATCAACGCGGAAAGCTTCTAGGAGTATGGCCACGCCTGCCACCACAACTCAGACTTAATAATACACCACACAATTATGTAATGCTTATCAAAATTATTTTTTATTTTTATCACTACACTTATGCAGCATCATAAGCTCCAAGCTGCTAGTGTATCAACAAAAATATTTGGCACCCTTGCAAGAAAACGTGATATTTCGAAGAAAACCGCTTTTTATTTATAGAATTTATTTTAACGCGATTTTATTTATTCCGAAAATGCCGAAATAATGAGCAAAAGAGACACTGCATCACGTTATAGCGCTATCTCTTTCGGCCATTGCTTTGAAACCTTAAAAAAATGCTCTCATGTAACGTAAGGGTTCCGAAATAACACGTCGTTCTTGCAAGTGTGATAACTCGGGCGGGGCAACAGTCCACCGAACAGTCAATTGGGTATTTGACAGGGTGTCAAATGAGTTACTTTTAAAACGGAATTTTGTATGAAAATACTTGCTTGTGACGTCACATTCCGGAGCACTCTTTTTATGTTTCATCTATTTATAAATTGCAATAACTAGTAAATGATTAAAGGAAATACATTTTGTAATATTCGTTTTAATGGAGCATCTCAAATAATTTGTTGTCGATCGTATCAAATAGCGTATTGACGTAGCCGCCGGTGGTTGCAGGAGAGCGGGTCGCCGGCGGCGGAGCGGGCTGGGGGCGCGGGCGAGGCGGCCGACAACCCCATCTCGCGGCTGGCCATGGCGCGCCACGCCGCGCGCGCGCGCTCGCCGCAGTACCGCGTGCTGGAGGAGCGCGGCGCCTCGCGCAAGCGGGAATTCCTCGTGCAGTGCGACGCGCCACCGCATCGCGCCACCGGCCTCGGCCCCAACAAGAAGGCGGCCAAGCGCCGCGCCGCTTACAGTGAGTGCACGCGCCTTCTTACACCCTCTACACTGCCCAAAGGTGCTGGATCGCGTCACTTCCGCACGCTCCGCGCAGTACCGCGTTCTCAAAGGGCGCGGTTTTGGAACGAGGAGGATTTTCGTGGTGCAGTGCGACGCGCCACCGGCCTCGGCCCCAACAATAAGGCGGCCAAGCGCCGCGCCGCTTACAGTGAGTGCATGCACCTTCTTACACCCTCTACACTGCCCAAAGGTACTGGATCTACTGGACTGGAAAGGTACGCTCCGCGCAGTACCGCGTTCTCGAAGGGCGCGGTTTTGGAACGAGGAGGATTTTCGTGGTGCAGTGCGACGCGCCACCGGCCTCGGCCCCAACAATAAGGCGGCCAAGCGCCGCGCCGCTTACAGTGAGTGCACGCGCCTTCTTACACACTCTACACTGCCCAAAGGTACTGGATCTACTGAACTGGAAAGGTACGCTCCGCGCAGTACCGCGTTCTCGAAGGGCGCGGTTTTGGAAGGAGGAGGATTTTCGTGGTGCAGTGCGACGCGCCGCCGCATCACGCCACTGGCTGTCTGTGAGTTGTACACTGACTTTGATGCTGTATCGCGGCTAGTCATGGCGCGTCACTTATGCACGCTCCTCGCAGTACCGCGTTTTTGAAAGGCATGGGTGTTTGTGGTGCGGTACGATGCGACGCCCCACGGCTCTACCGGCTTGAGGCCCAACAACATGACGGCCAAGTGCGAGCTGCTTACAGTGAGTAGATGTTCCTTATTACAGCGTCCCTACACTGACATAAGGTGCGAAATCACGGTCATAGCACGTCACTTCTGCAGTCTCCCCGCAGTTCCACGTCTTTAAAGAGCGGTAGGGAAGGAAGATAGAGTTTGGTGCTGTACGACGCGACTGTCTGGCCCACAAGAAGACGGCCAAGCTGCGGGCCGCTTACAGTGAGTAGATGCTCCTTGTGGCAGCGTCCCTACACTATGGTGTTGTATCGCGTGACTTCTGCACGCTCCGCGCAGTACCGCGTTTTTTGAAGAGCGCGGGAATGTCAGCAAGAGAGTGTTTGGCGCAGTACGACGCGCCGTCGCAACACGCCACTGCCTTGAGACGCAAAAAGAAGACTGCCAAGCGGCGGGCCACTTACAGTAAGTATGTGCTTCTTGTAACAGTCTGTGCAGTGACCAGGTGCTATATCGCGGCTAATCATGGCGCGTAAATTCTGCATGCCCCGCGCAGTACCGCGTCTTTTAAGAGTGCGTGAATTTAAACAGTGAATAAGTGAAGGAAAGTGTCTAAGAGGATGTTTGTGGTGCGGTACGACGCACCGCCCCACCGCTCTACCGGTTTAGGGCCCAACAAGAAGACGGCCAAGCGGCGGGCAGTTTATAGTGAGTAGATGTTTCTTCTTACACTGAATCTACTCTAAATCTTATAATAGCTGCTGGTCATGGCGCAATGCGGCTAGGAAGAGGGACTTGGAGCCCCTTGAAGTCCTCCATTGGAGATGGGCAGTCAGATCTTTACAACACTCTGTTCAGTGTAATTCTGAACAACTCCTCGGTGTTTAACACTGATCCACTTCTTGATGTTGCAACCATGACCACCTTCTCCTCCTTCGAAGACAGCGATGACATTGTAAAGTGACATTCTACTAACAAAATGTGAATTCTGTACATTTCTGTACGTTGAAATAAATTTCAACGTTATAATCTGTCTTTCCAGATGTCCTTGTAGCCATGGATCTAATCCCGGCGGACGGCGACGGCTCCCTCCCGTCAAACGGTGACCCCGTCAGCCCCACCGCCAGTGACGCCAGTAAACTTAGCGGCAGCGATTCCAAACGAAAGGTAAAATGCTTCCCTTATAGATTGTTTTACAGATCTACTTACTTGAACGGCTCCCATTTGCGTAATACTTTTACTTTACTGCACTTGGCATGTCTGTTTTTTTAGAATGAACGTTAAATACTGAATGAATACATTAGCGAGAAATCGCTCGTCTATCTACATGCAAGTATTGATTGCACTCATGGATCTTGAGATTCTTGGTATACGAACACTCATACCTAATTTGTATTAGCTTTAAGTTGATTTGAGAAAAGATGGTCAGAGTGGAGTTTTTTTTCGCTGCCTTTTTCTCCACTACAGACGGCCCTAAGGCAGCGGCTAACATTATACATAACTGTATGTACATTGACATTCAACAAGCAGAATGTAAATTCTTTACGTTGAAATAAAAATGTTTGAATTTTGAATTTTTTGAAAATATAATACTTATTTGGAAAGTCCACAATAGTGTGTCTTATTTCAAATTTTCATTTGCTTGGTCTGTGGATGTAGATAAAATAGGCCTGTGGCTTAATCATGCGCACCAAATCCTGAGCGATTGCAATAATATCACGTTATTTGTCTGTTTTTTTATTTCTGTGGGTCTTGGTGTTATAATCAACTTCTTTCCTTCTTAAATTGTCTGTCATTGTCAAATTACATTCTAATATGTCAGTTAGACGACTAGAGAAAGAGCGGAATCGTTTCGTATTTGGTGCGCGTAATATAAACCCTGTACTTCTTATGAAATGTTCTGTTATAAAAATAATAACAATAACTTCGACAAAGCACAATCAATTGAGGTGGTCCCAAACTAGGATACCCTGTGCTATGGTAGCCAGGCAAGGACATTACAAACATCGAGAAACATCCAGACTGAGACCATTTGTACAAATATATCTCAGACCAGGTAGGTAGGTTAGCGCCCAACGAGGCCTTTATTTAATTATCACACGTAGAATCAGAAAGCCAATAAAAAGTTTTCACAAATACCCGTAATTTGGGCAAACAGTACAGGTGGAAGAAAAACGACACAAACGACACTGCAGGCAGTATAAATAACATAACATTTACGTACGGGCACATACATTGCTTCTGGCTACACACTAGGATACCCTGCGTCGTGGGAACCAGAAACAGCGACGTCACAAACATCATCATCATCATTCAGCCACAAGAAGTCCACTGCTAGGCATAGGCCTCCTCCATGCATTTCCAAAAAGACCGGTCGGAAGCGGCTTCATCCAACGTCTTCCTGCCACTTGAATGAGATCGTCTGTCTATCTTGTGGCTGGTCCGCTCATAAGCACATAATACATAAAGCATGTAAGCACATACAGACATGTAAATCGACAGTTAAGTTCTAACAGTGCGAAAGTCATTTTTGGCCGTTTCGACCTTTTGATGCTATTTGATGAAGAAAAGTGGCGCGCTTCTTTCGACCGACCAATTTTTTATCTTCAATGTTGATTTTAAATACTTTGGGGCCGTCCATAAATTACGTCATCGATTTTTTCAGATTTTAGACCCCCCCCCCCCCTATAATCATCCTATCGTCATTTCTTAATGACCCCCCCCCCCCTTCTCCCAAAATTGACGTCATTACTAGTTTGACAAAATAAAACATTGCAGATTTGAGAAAAATAGGGTATTATATGATTAAAACACTTGGTTATAGAATCACCTTTTATTATTTTCATCTATTTTATGATTGGGATATAATGTGTCCCGGTGATCAAAAATATGAGATATAACAACTCCCTCTAAGGACACACTTTGCGCAAGTCTAGAGCGCAGGCCGCAGGTCCGCACTGGTGGCGGTGCGCGCCAAAGACAAAGGAAGCAGACTTTGTTTAAACAGCGCCGATTTCTTTTATTCTCCGAGTCGCCGCCAATCTTCGTTTAATAAACACAGTGTCGCATACAAACTATTTTCATAGGTACGATGTTATTTATAGTTTAAAAAAATAATGTAGACATGCCTTGACCTTGTAATAAATAAATAAATAATGAGTTCAATAATTAATACCATTAAATACTTGCAAAATATCACAAGAACATTATCTTTCCTTAGTATGAGACATGTATATAAGTATAGTATTAATATGTACTTTTATTAATTATGTAATGTTGTAGTTATTATTTAAGTATTGTGTTTATTATCAAGACATAGTATAAAACAAAGTCGCTTTCGCTGTCTGTCCCTATGTATGCTTAGATCTTTAAAACTACGGAACGGATTTTGATGCGGTTTTTTTAAATAGATAGACTGATTCTTAAAGAAGGTTTATATGTATAATACATGTAAGTACCACGGGCGAAGCCGGGGCGGGCAGGTAGTATTTTACTAGGTGTGCTGGAAGAAATTTCTTTTTAGAAATAATCTTTTTGTACGTGAAAAATAAACTATAAATAAATAAATAAGAATGACGTCAATTTCGAAACACCCCCCCCCCCCCCCATCTATCATTTACCGTCATCCGCAGACCAACCCCCCCCCCCCTAATTTAGAATGACGTAATATATGGACGGCCCCTTTCCCAAATAATGTACAATTGTACACCTCTAATGTAGCTAATTGAAATTTTACACAGTTTTTTCGCTCTCCTGTAAAGTTGTCATTTTTTACTTACGCCCTGTTAGAACTTAACTGACGAAATGGTGTATAATAAGAGCCGGCCGGTGTCCCCGCAGGAGGGCGAGGCGGCGGGCGCGGCGGCCGAGGCGCGGCAGCCGGTGCCGGGCGTGCTAATGATGGACTACCACCAGCGAGGGCCCGCGCGGGCCAACGGTCAGTGCACCTCCCAGCCTTATTCCTCCTACAGACTACTCGCGAAGTTCCTTGACAAAGTACTCGGGACAGTGTTGACCGAAGTACGTCGCAACACATTCGAGGTTGGACCACAGAATACATAATAAAACAGGTACAGAAGATTCACTCCGCAAAATCAAAATAGGGACTCTAGCAGCGATACAATTAGGTGCAATTCCGATCGCACGGCGCTAAAAAGCTACGTTATATTCACCTACATGTTGCCTCTCTTTCTACCGCTTAACTCTTACCTCTTTTGGCGCCTGAATTCCTACCTATTTGCCACGCCGGAGTGGTCGCCGCATATACTTACGCATTCGATACCGAGACGGTGAGTGAAACATGCCTGGTTGGACGAAGTAAGGCGACTCCACACTACCGTGTTCGCCTAGCCTCGGCATAAAATCATCTTCTATCACTATGGGCCTTTATCCCCAAATTATTCACATTCTCCTTTATCTCTCACCTAGGACCTCACATGGCACCTGTCAGAAAAAACTACATATAATTAACAAATAATAACCTTTCGAAAAGTAATTCTAGTGAGGTGTTATAAAACAACACAACTTGCTGTTAACACCATAATGTACGAGTATAATTAAATAATTATATAATAAAGCCTTATCAATATTTAAGTCTTTAATAAAATATTTTTTATGGGTCTTACGTTTAAAATTCAATGTAAAAAAACTAAATGTAACGTTTTTTTAAAAATAGAATACTTGCTTTCTCGAATTTTCAAATACCTATTCCTAAATTACTCGCACCAAATCCTAGACGATTCCTATCGTCGTTCGAATTCCATACTAATTGCCATCGCAGACGTCTGGATTCCGAAAGGATTAGGTGCTAAAAAAAGTTAGACTTTCCAATTTTCTGTTGAGTTTTCTATGTCTTCATTGGTACCAACCAAACCGATGGTCACCCCAGCGAAGAAGTAGGGTTGTGGTGACCATCGGTTTGGTACCAATGAAGACAGATTCGTTGAAGTTTTTTCCCGATCGCCTACAGGTGTGAGCGAGGGCGCGGCGGCGGCGGCGGCGGCGGCGGGCGCCAGCCCCAACTCGCCGGGCGCCAAGGATCAGCTAATGTACCTCTCGCAGCTGCTAGGCTTCACCGTGCAGTTCTCCGACTTCCCTAAGGTACACATGACTTCTTTCTGCTCAGCTTACTGGAATTTTTTTTGTCCGAAAAGCTCAATCTGCCCCTTAGTATATTCATTGCATGTTGTGGCTGCCTATGGGCCGATTTCTGAATTGAGAACTAATTACGTAACTGTAGTGCTGTCTGGTCAATATTTTTTAGAAAAGAGTGTGACAGCACGTCACTTAAGTATTTATTTAGTGTAAATCAGTAATCACCTTAATTTCAATCAACCCGGCAATCTTGACTTCCACCAAGTGGTCCACACAGCTAACTAAAGCTTATCAGGGATGGAGAGCATTCTATTTACACCGAGCCCCGTCCACCCGCCCACGATCGAGGGAGCGGCTGATGGGATTTTATCAATAATTTAATTGGACGTAGTTTAGCAAAATGGTTTCAACCCACAACATGGTCATTTTTGAGTTAATTATACAAAAATGATCACTATGCTCTATATTTTAAGAATCAAATACTTGCATAGCGATCTGATGAGTATGTGCAAAGTTATGGGACATGGTAGTTCAACCCAAATGTATGGAGAGGGTAAATCAGCTTAGACCTAAAAACTCAAATATCTCAAAACTCACTTTATGTAGGTTGGAAGCTTTTTGCTAAACTACGTCCAATTGGGTAGTTGACAAAATGTCAAATAAGTTACTATTAAAACGGAATTTTGTATGAAAATACCGGTTTATGACGTCATATTTCAGAGCACTCTTATTATGTTTCATCTATTTAAAAATTGTAATAACTAGTAATTGACTAAAAGAGATACATTTTCCGAAATATATTGTAATTTTTGTTTTAATCAAGCATTTTCTACAGTTATAATATTGATTGACTGAATGTTGTTGAGTTGAGTGAAAATGCGAAGTATTATTGAGGAAAACAGCCGCTCACGTTGAGTACGTTTATTTCACTGAATCATAGAGTAAATGTGACGAATGAAGAATGCTTGCACTACAATTTTACAAACTGACCTTTGTGCAGTGCTAAACTGTACATGCTGCCGAGAGCAAAAGAAAAGAAATACAAATCTATACAAATCTAGAAACATGTAAACTTAAGTATCAAGGCTTATAAAACAAGTGATTGCTAAATACTTAGGTAACTCAAACTTCACTGAATGCACTTCCGGTGGTGAAGTACTCTTGTCTACCGTCCTCCTGTACCGAGGCCGTGGCTGCGGGACCGGCGGCGGCTCCTGAACAGAAAGCATCTTCTGTGATTGCTTTCTCCGGATCCAGACGATTCCCATGCTGAGGCCAGCCAGTAGCAGCAGCCCCACAAGGCTATAGGAAACGATGTATTGGTGAACATCGTAAACTGTGAGAGTTTGAGTAGATAGCTGCTTTAGTTGTGCAATCTGTGCTCCCAATCTGTTCCATAAAGTTGAGTGAAGTTCCTCCAGATTTGGTGGCGTAGCATTATGAGCCATGTTGGTTCTGATGATGCTATTCAACATTGATATTTGTGGTGGCTGCATCTCTTCGACTGCCGTATCGATGCGGTTGAAGAAGTTTTTGTGCGAGAAGATCGTGAATGCATTGCCCTTCATGGTGCAGCCTTGACCTAGGCTAACTATCCCGTTTGCCAGACAGGGTTCGGATTTCCGTGTCAGCTGGGCATGAAATGCGCGCTGTGCACTCTTCGCAACAGGCGTATAGCCAGTCATTCTGTCTGTAGTGTAACTTGATCCACTTGATTGCACGATGATTGTTCCGATATACAGAGTGATTCTTTTTTTCAACTCTAAGTTTAGTTTACTCCAGTTCACATATGGACTGTCTTGTTCTCATATCGTAGATCGGTTTATCGATTGGGCAAAACATTTTTTCTTGTGACGAATGAATGCACCTTTGTAAATCGTTCTCAGACAGAACCAGCACGATATCCCTTCTGACGTTGAATGCCAAGTATGGGTATACTGTTGTTGTGCGATATGTACTCAGTTCTCGTTTGTATGGTAAACCGATGATTTTGTCCAATTCGTAGACTTCGTTGGTGATGAGTGGTATTTTGAATTCCATGATGAGGTAGTCGCCGGTAACCTTTGCAATCACCCGCATTATCTTGTACAAATCTCGGATTTTGTCCTTGTGAGGTACTATTAGGTCACCCTGTAGTTGCCGAGTGATAACGTTGATTTGTGTTTCTAATTGCTCCGGTGACAATAAGTGAGTGTCGATGCGTCCATGCGTGACGTCAGTAACTGTGCCTATCAAGCTTTGTTGAATGCTTCGCAGGTTTGATAAAATAATGTTTGTGGACAAAGTTGATGATGTGAAGATTAAGCCTGTTTGGCTATCGAGCCGCGACTGGTTAGCTTCCTTAGATACATTGCGTTGAGTCAGCTTATTGCTGAGTTGGGTTGTCCTTTACAGGCAAAATAATTAGTTTGTTGACGGGTCGCTTCAATGTAGTGTTCTGAGTTTTCAAAGTAACGACCCGGACATGGCCATCCTTCCCGGGGTGTATCTCATCGACTCGTCCCATTGCCCACTTGCCAGGGGGTTGAATGTCTTCCTTGATAATGACTACGTCGTCTATTTTTAGGTTTTCTTTTGAAGTCCTCCACCTTGAGCGTGTCTGAAGCTGCTGTAAGTATTCACTGGACCACTTCTTCCAAAATTGCTTGTTTATGGATTGAATGAGTCGCCACCGCCTTGATAAGTTCATGTGCTCCTGATCCGTTTGCGGTCTGGAGAGTAATGAACCTCCAATGAGGAAATGTCCAGGGGTAAGGCAGAGGTCGTCATGGCTTTCGGTGAGTGAACAGAGAGGCCGCGAGTTGAGACACGCTTCTATTTGGTGTAGTAGCGTTATAAATTCCTCGTACGTCAGCTTTTGCTCTCCGATGATGCGCTTAAGATGATATTTTAAACTTTTCACCGCAGCTTCCCACAGGCCTCCGGCATTCGGCCAAGCTGGAGCGTTGAATCGCCATAAGATGCCCATTTTAGTGATGTCCATAATGACTTGTTTTGTGTTGATTGAGGGAATGATCTCCTTGTACTCCCTTTTCAGCAGTCTGGCAGCTCCAATAAAATTGGTGCCGTTGTCGCTGTAGATGTTGGAGGGCGTGCCTCTCCGGGCACACATTCTTCTCAGAGCCGCAAGGAAGGCTGGAGTGCTTAGATCTGACACCAACACGAGATGAACGGCCTTGGTGACTAAGCAGACTAATACTGCTACGTATCCCTTCGTGGTCTTGATGCCTCTTCCCTTGTTAGCCTTGACATCCATGTGTCCGGTGAAATCCACACCGACGTGAGTGAAGGGGCGAGAGGGAATGACTCTTGGTCCTGGTAGGTCAGCCATGACTTGCTGACCGTTGTCTTGACTGTATCGGCGGCACTTAGTGCATAGTTTGATCTGCCCTTTCACTGTACAGATGCCGCTAAGTATCCAGTACTTTTCTCTGATGAATGATAGTGTCAGCCGCGGACCTCCGTGTAGGGTAGTCAGATGTGCTTGATGAATGATAACCTTGGTGAGACGGCTCTTTGAGGCCAGAATGATGGGATGTTTCGCCGAATAGCTGATCGTGGCATTTTCGAGTCGTCCACCTACTCGTAAAATTCCTTGTTTATCCAGGAATGGTCGTAAGGATGCCAATTTGCTGTTGCTATTTACATGACCATTTTTTTTCAGTTGAGCGATTTCAATAGCGAAGTCGCAATCTTGTGCGTTCTTGATAATGAGGTTGCAGGCAGAGTCCATTTCTGCTGAAGTCAATGTAATGCTATGTGCCGTCGCCTGAGTGTTTCGCAATAGCGCGATGAAACGTAACACCCATGCAGTAATCTTTGTGACCAGCGCTATTGAGCTGCTTTTACTTAACAGTACTTGAGTGAATGCTTCTGGTTTTTGTAGCAAGGCTGTGTTCACACTAGGCTTTCTAACTTCGAAGATGGGTTCAGGGTATGTTTTTTGTTCCATCATGTCATTGAGTGTAAGTAGCCATTCTGGCCCTTCGAACCACAGTTTGTTCTTTAACAAACTCGCAGCGCTCATTCCTCGTGTAGCGCAGTCTGCAGCATTGTCTCCGGATTTCACATGGTTCCAAGCTGAATGCGGAATCACCTTCTTAATCTGGTTTACTCGATTAGCCACAAACTGTTTCCATCTCGAAGCGTGTCCGTGAAGCCAGCCTAAGACGTCCATGGAGTCAGTCCAGGCGTAAACCTTAAAGTTGTTTTTAGAGACAGTCTCCAGGAATTTTGCCATGAGCTGTGATAGCAGTAATGCACCCAGTAGTTCCAGTCTTGGTAGCGTTACCACCTTGTTGTGTGGCGCGACCTTTGATTTTGCGGCGATCAACTTCGATGTGTAATCGCCTTTATGATTGAGTGTGACGATGTAAATTGCGCACGCGTATGCCTTTTCTGAGGCGTCGCAAAATCCATGTATTTGAAATGAATGATCCATGTTGCCCATATATCTCGGTATTGAGAATTTTGGGATATTCTTCAAATCGTCTCTGACTTCTAGCCAAGCACGCAGGATGTCTTCTGGAAGCTCATCGTCCCAATATATAGTCGTAGCCCACGTTTTTTGAAAAAGGAGTTTTGCCTTGATTGTAATTGGGGCTATCCAGCCCATCGGGTCGTAGATTTTAGCTATGTCGGACAGTAGTTGACGTTTAGTGCATTGCTTCACACACGCATCGCAGTCGATCTTGTGTGCGTATGCAAAAGTGTCCGACGAAGAATCCCATTGCAGGCCCAGCGTTTTTCGTGTTTCAGAGTCTTTGAACTCGAATGGGGTGCTTAGTAGTTCCGCTGGCAAATCCTTTACGAGTTCCTATTCGTTGCTAGACCACTTTCGAATGTTCATTCCGGCTCCTTTCAGGACGGTTGTTAGTTCCCGTTGCATGTCTTTTGCTTGATTGAGTGTATTACTCCCGGCCAACAGATCATCCATGTAGAAGGAGTTCTCAAGTGCCGAGGCGGCTAGTTCGAATATATCCATCCGCATTATCTCTGCCGATTTGATTGAGTGTTCTCATCGCAAGGTAGGGGGCGGATTTTGTGCCATAGGTGACCGTTGTGAGATGATATTCTCGAAGTAGGTCACTAGGCAAGTCTCTCCAAATGATTGATTGCAGACGCTGGTCAGCCTCTCTGACAAGTATTTGCCGGAACATTTTCTCAATGTCTGCTGTGATGACGTATCTGAATTGTCTCCACTTTAAGATGAGTGAATGTAAGTCTTGCTGGAGATTCGGACCGTTTTCCATCAAATCGTTGAGGCTATGACCGGATGATGTTTTTGAGGATGCGTTAAACACGACGCGTAGGGCAGTTGTCGTCGAGTCTAGCTTTAAGACGCCGTGGTGAGGTAGGTAACACGCATTCTGACCGCTTTGCGAGTCCGCGGGCCGCATGTGACCTAGTTGTTGATACTCGTGCATGAACTGCTTGTATCCCTCAGATAACGACACATTTTTGGCCATTCTCTTTTCTTGTTGAATGAATTGGGCAGTGGCCTTTGATTTTGAGTGCCCAAGATGCTCTTCGTAGCCAGGTTTCATGGGTATAGCGACTTCATATCGGCCATCTTCCAGTCGCTTGGTGGTCGCCTGAAAGAAGTCCTCGCAGTATTGCTCATCTGCAGATAGTGACGCGGAGGATTCTTTGATGTCTTCGACCTCCCAGTATTTTTTGAGATCGTCGAGAGTCTTGATTACGACATTGCACGTAAAAGTCCGAACTTGACCCGATAGGATCCAGCCAAGTTTCGTCTGTTGTGCTATGGGCGATTGTGGTGTGCCCTTGACAAGTCCACTCATGATGATTTCGGAGTAGACGCTTGCGTCTAGGAGGATGTCGATAGGCTTAGACACGTGATACTCGGGGTCGGCTAATCTAGTATGTTGAAGATGTTCCCATGAATTATTCTGGAGCGAAGCGCTGGGAAGGTTGTTTATTACACGGGAAACAACCAACGCTTCTGTAGTGAACTCGTAGTCCCCGTAGATTGAGTGACATTCCATTGATACTAATCCTTTGCTCTGTTTTGAGCTAGTACCAACGCCAGATATGGACGCTTGATAGCGTCGACGCCTCAACCCTAACATCTGGGCGGCGTTTTCAGAGATGAGTGATACTTGAGCCCCTTGGTGAAGAAGGGCTCGGAAGTTGATGAATGTTCCATTTGATGCTTTGATATTGAGTGATAAGGTTGTTAATAGAATTTCTTCGTCCTCGCTGGCTACGTAATTGACATTGTGTTGTCGGGGCGGTGATTTTGCTGACGGCGGATTTTCAGTAGAAGTGAGCGGCGGTATTGGTGTCTAGTTCTTTGGGTTCGTTGGCACGTAAACCGCTGCGTCATGAATGAGTGTGTTATGATTTCCATTACATATCTTGCATTTTTTCGTCGACGGACATAAAGTGTCTTCATGTTTGTAAAGGCAATTTCCACATACTTGGAGTTTTGCAATAGTACTAATTATTGCGTCTGTCGGTTGGTTAAGGAACCTCGTATACTGGTACAACTGATGCTGTAGGTTACACATAGGGCACTGGGGTTTGTAGGATGACGTAGCGACAGCTTGATAGATTCTCGGATGAGGATGTTTTTGATTGAAGTTGCTGTTGTTGTACTTCGGGTTTTGATGTGTAGGTTGCTTAACCGATGTTACAGGCTCCTTTGCCTTTCGTTGAATGGGCTCGAGAGCCATGAACTTTTTCTCGATGAATGCCATAAAGTCGTCGAAGACAGGTAGCGCCCTGGGGGACGAGCGAGACTCTTTATAATCGACGTAAGTGTCTGCATCCAGTTTCTTTGAAATCAAGTGGACAAGAAGGGGATCCCCGGTTGATGTGTCAATACCCAGGTTATGAATGGCATGAATGCACTCCATTGTTGTATCATACAACTTCTTTAACTCGTATGAAGTTTGCTTCTGAATAACTGGTTGATTGAGAAAGGTCTCAATGTGATTAGTAAACAGGATCTGGGGGTTGTTGTAGCGACCGGTTAAGAGGTTCCATGCGGTTTCGTAATTTTCAGCTGTGATATTCAAGTGCTGAATTATACGCTCGGCCTCTCCCTTGACTTTACTCTTGAGGTGTTGCATCTTCTGAGTTTTGGTGAGATATTTGCTGTTGTGAATGGTTTCCATAAACAGATCATAAAACGTAGTCAAAGTCAGGTATATCGATCTGAGGAGTTGAGTGACGAAGTTGTTCGGTTGAGCTTAGTTTCCGGTTCAACTTCTTTTTCATTTCGATATACTGATATTCCATCGTTGAAAAATCGTGCTCATAATCTTCATCGCTTCCCTGCAAGATGTTGTCTATGCACAGATGAAGGCTATCGATGTTATTCCAAAGATGTGTTAAGGTTTTTAGCTCATCTTCAATCTCCCACTTTTCTTCCAAGCGGCTTGCCCTGATTCGGTTCATGTGTCCCTCGAAAGCTCTAAAGTTAGTGCCTTGTTGACTGATTTGTTGTTCCAACTCCCCTGTTCCCGTGGAGGCCGGCAGATGAAATTTGATGGTTTTCAATTCCACCGGTTTCTTGAATGATGAAATCATGTGTTTGGTCGTCTCGTAATAACTTTTCCACTCCTCATAGATATTACGAGAAAAGTACTCGCCCGACTTATCTTCACATGCTTGTAGTTTAATATTATTGCTGTCGAATTCACGCCACAGAAGTTCCAATGTTTCCAACCGCTCCTTGAGGTAGACAGCGGTTTTTCGGGTCGCACTGTCCTTCGTAAAATTGATGTGAATGCGTTCAATTTCTCGAAGAATCTTACTTTGGCGATTGAGTAATTCTTCAGCCATGATGAATGAGTGATACGACGATCTGAATGATGCTCAGTGATGTGTTGACACTGACGTTGCCCAGCTGTCCTGCTGCGGCTTTCTCCCAATGAGTGAATGAGTGAATGCTGCTCTCTGATAGTCCAGCTGACTGCCGCGGCTATCCGATGTAAGCTTGAATGCTCGATACTATGGACTATACAAGTCTATAGTCGCTGGCGAACCACTCTCGAACGCTGATCTTCGGCACTCGCGATGGTCCAAGCGACCTAGCAAATCCGCAACCCCTTGGTGTGATTTAAGCACCTTCTCAATCGACCGGTGATTCCCGCTTGTGAGAGGCCGGCCAACCGATTGCTAACACACTTCAGAGGAGACAGAACACTAAGTCGCAGTAGCTCGAAGGACCAAAAACTGTAGGGGTTTTCTACAGTTATAATATTGATTGACTGAATGTTGTTGAGTTGAGCGAAAATGCGAAGTATTATTGAGGAAAACAGCCGCTCACGTTGAGTACGTTTATTTCACTGAATCATAGAGTAAATGTGACGAATGAAGAATGCTTGCACTACAATTTTACAAACTGACCTTTGTGCAGTGCTAAACTGTACAAAGCATCTCAAATAATTTATTGTTGATAGTGTCAAATACCGTATTGAACAATTGGTTTCTGCCCGCAGCGCAACCACGGCGAGTACCTGTCGCTGGTGTCGCTGTCGACGGAGCCGCCGGTGATGTGCCACGGCGGCGGCGCCTCCACCGCGCAGTCGCACGAGCAGTGCGCGCGCGCCGCGCTGCGGGCGCTCGCGCTCATGGGGCTCGACGCGCCGGGGTGAGTGCGGGGCGGGGCGGGGGCAGTGCGCGCGCGCCGCGCTGCGGGCGCTCGCGCTCATGGGGCTCGACGCGCCGGGGTGAGTGCGGGGCGGGGCGGGGGCAGTGCGCGCGCGCCGCGCTGCGGGCGCTCGCGCTCATGGGGCTCGACGCGCCGGGGTGAGTGCGGGGCGGGGCGGGGGCAGTGCGCGCGCGCCGCGCTGCGGGCGCTCGCGCTCATGGGGCTCGACGCGCCGGGGTGAGTGCGGGGCGGGGCGGGGGCAGTGCGCGCGCGCCGCGCTGCGGGCGCTCGCGCTCATGGGGCTCGACGCGCCGGGGTGAGTGCGGGGCGGGGCGGGGGCAGTGCGCGCGCGCCGCGCTGCGGGCGCTCGCGCTCATGGGGCTCGACGCGCCGGGGTGAGTGCGGGGCGGGGCGGGGGGCAGTGCGCGCGCGCCGCGCTGCGGGCGCTCGCGCTCATGGGGCTCGACGCGCCGGGGTGAGTGCGGGGCGGGGCGGGGGCAGTGCGCGCGCGCCGCGCTGCGGGCGCTCGCTCTCATGGGGCTCGACGCGCCGGGGTGAGTGCGGGGCGGGGCGGGGCGGGGCGGGGGCAGTGCGCGCGCGCCGCGCTGCGGGCGCTCGCGCTCATGGGGCTCGACGCGCCGGGGTGAGTGCGGGGCGAGGCGGGGCGGGGCGGGGCGGGGCGAGGCGGGGCGGGGCGGGGCTCGACGCGCCGGGGTGAGTGCGGGGCGAGGCGGGGGCAGTGCGCGCGCGCCGGGGTGAGTGCGGGGGGGATGGCGTGGGGACTCTGCTCACCATGATTAACCCGTCACGCGTCCAGGGTGGGCGACGAATAAGTATTATTTTATCATCACAAACCAGCACATTTGTTCACAATACGAATGTGAATAAATGCGCTGCGAATCAAAGCAAAAATCGCTCGTAAACTCGGCCGCCTGAGTGATCATGAACGATCACGAAGATTAAACAACATAGGGCGCGTTCAGTGCATGGATGGGTGATCGTTCTATGACGTAGTGGCATTGGTCCAAGCGGTTCCGTGCTTCGCAAGGCACTTTAAGCAGTTGGTGCCGGTTGCCGTCGATAGATAGCAGTCGTTAAGCCAAGTCAAAAGCCTTAGGGGGGCTTGAAAGCTTCTGACAGTAAGACCAGCCACTAGTCTTACAAGCCTCCACCAATCCGGACCTGGCCCCCGTGGTGGAGTATGGCCTATACCTTCCTCAGGGAAGAGACCCGTGACCCTCGATGGGGACATAATGGGTTGATGATAATGATGATGATGGGAACGCTGGGGTGGGGAGTGCGGCGGGAGTAGCGCGGGAGCTCGACGCGCCGGGATGACCACCATATATGATGATGGCGGTAACCGCACCTGGGAGAGTAGCTGCGCCGGAGTGACTAGTTGAGGCTCGACCCAACCAATCATTCGGGAATTTTTATCCCTTGATGATTTCGTATCACTAAACTTTCGTGATGTTATATTACGAATATTGACATTTACATACAGGTACATACATTGTTTCTGGCCCCACACTAGGATACCCTGTATAGTGGGAACCAGAAACAGCGACGTTCCAAACATGTAAGTAAACATCCAAGACCTGGATTCCTTTTGTTTTTGTTCTCGCATGGTAGGCAGATGCGCTAACCACTGCGCCACAGAGGTCGTCCTCTCTTAACGTGTTATCTGATGGTGGTATCAAAACTAGTTTTGCAAGTTCTCCATTGGGGCTGAAATAGGGTTGTTTCCCTTCCAGCACCCCGACACTTGCCAGCAGCAGCCCGGCTGCGGCGCCGCTCAGCAACGGACTGGCCGAGTGAGCCGCCGCCTTGTGTACACCACACACACGATAGACTAATTATACACACTGCAATACAATGTTTTATTGAGCTCGGAGACTCGCCGTGGAAATGTGTTGTCTGTTCGGGAAGTAGGATTACGAGAATAAGAGTGGTTGACGTCGTATGTTTTTTCCAGAGATAAATTATGTGGGTATATTCTAATGAAGATTATATTATGCACATTGGATTTAACAGGGAAGTCTCCATCTTCGATTTATATAATATATACCAGTTTTTTTTGTAAGGGAAACTTTTTTGTTAGCAAACCGGAAGGTGTATAATATATGCTCAAAATATTAGCAATAGCTAAGATGAGCCTCCCAATCTAAGCGTTGACGTATGGTGGACAGGTCATAGAGTAATAAATACACTATGATCTGTTTCGATAGCCAATATGGAGACCGGATTAAAGATATTGTAAGAATGGAAACCAGTATCAAAATACGCATGATGTGTTATTTGATAATTATAAATTTATTATCAAAATAATTGTATTATTTTCACGGTTGTTAACGAATATGGAGACCAGCCACTGTTCGAATGGAAAATGATGCGAAAAAACAGTTGCATTTTAGGTTATTAGATAATTGAAAGTGAATTTGCAATATTGGAGAAGCAACATATTTTCACGGCGAATCTTACATGCTAAGCATACGCGGGCGGTATGCGAGTTCGGGAACTAAACTCTGTAACCTTAGCGTAATAACTAATCTTTACCTTCGTGAATATATCACATCGCCGCTACTAAATTTATGTTCGGGAAGAATTCAATCTGAAAGTAGTACGTTGATGCTATGTGATATCTTCACAGCCCTCGTCGCGAGGTCTTGTTGATTTCTTTTATTTTTATTTTTTAAATCCGAAAGTAATTTTTTATTAGTTAAACAACGGTTGCGATTTTGCTATTTGACAGTTATGTAAAGTGAAAAATTTACGAATTGACATATGTATTTAATGTGTTTAAAATTGGAGAATATTGTCATGATCAAGTTGGATCTTCATGATACCAGAATCGCAGCAGATGTATATTTTTTGTTATACACGAAGAATTTAGCGCTAGCGCTTTAAGTTATTTCTTTCTTTTCGCCTTTCGAAAGCCTTCGTTTTGTTTGTTTTTTAACGAAGCCACTGACAAACTAGGTTCCTTCTTATGTTAGTCTTGAAGCTAATATTTTGTTTATACATTCAACAGTACATCAATTTTTACACTCACTCTACTAGGTCACTTTACTGGTGACTTTTCAACTAAAAGGTAAAGATTTTTGTACTGTAGACTGTACGTTGATCTTGTGCTCTAGCGTATTTTTAGACATACTGTGTTCTCATATTGTTTTCCCTTAAGTGTTTTTAATACAATTATGATAACATAGAAAGTATAGTTCACTTAGATATGTTTCTAAAGGGATACATGACTCTTGCGCATCTATTGTTTATTATATCCCCTTCTAAACATCGTATGAATTTGTGTGTACACTTCTTTGTATAACCACAATGTATAAGTAGTGTATGAACATTAAATATGATATTTTATGTAACTGGCTGTGAGGCCTAACCCAAAGTCAAATATTATGAGACGTGTTTTTGACCACCGGTGACGGAATATTAATATTTACTTTGACATAATATTACTAAACAAAAAAATATTTTAAATCTGTTATCCACAACCAAAATTTGTGCAAAACTACCAAGCAATAGTTAGTCATAAAACTATTTAATATAATCCAGAAGATCCTGTCAAAGTATATTGAAGCAATTTTTACAAAATATTGCTTTTAAAATGAGACCTTGTCACAAAGTATCGTAAAGTTTTGTTAGCAATCATTGAAGTAAATAGGAATGTCGGATAAATTATTTGGATGACAGGAGATTCTTACTGTGACTCTGTCATACATAGGTTGACTACATTGTTATTCTCATAAGGGCCAAAACAATGTAACATTAGCCTTATTTTTTAGTTAGTATTGTATATTTGACGTTTCGCTTCATCAGTGGTCATGCATCGTCAGTTTTAGATCTAAAGTTGCATCATGCGGCCATGGTGGTACCTTAGATTGTAGTTAACATATACAGTGAAACTTTAGTGGCTTACAACCGAAGATATTTCTTCTTCTTCGAATTTACACTAATCGATTTTTTTTGTCACACAAAAATGGTCTCGGAATCACTAGTGTACTAAATGCCTTTGGCTGTAAATCCACAAAATTTCACTGTAAAATTATAAAATAAGAATTAAAGATCGCTGTAGTCCCCTCCCTATGAAAAACTTTTAAATCTCCGAGAGATTTCTTGTATTTCTCTGCTGCGTAGTTTTTTTGCGATTTTCGCTTGGCAGTTTGATTGGTTGATTTTTGTTCACGATCTTAGTGCACACTGATCGAGTGAGTCATCCATCAACCAAAACTGTAATGTACTGTGATTGCGATGAAATATCTTGGAGTCATCATCAACCCATCATGTCCCCACCGAGGGGCACGGGTCTCTTCCCTGAGGAAGGTATAGGCCATACTCCACCACGGGGGCCAAGTCCGGATTGGTGGAGGCTTGTAAGACTAGTGGCTGGTCTTACTGTCAGAAGTTTTCAAGCCGCCCTAAGGCCTCTGACTTGGCTTAACGACTGCCATCTATCGACGGCAGCCGGCACCAACTGCTTAACGTGCCTTGCGAAGCACGGAATCGCTCGGAAAAATGCCACTAGCGTTAGTCATAGACGGTGACCCATCCATGGACTGAACGCGCCGTATGTTGCTTAACCTTAGTGATCGTTTAAGATCACTCAGGCAGCCCAGGCTACGAGCGATCGTGCCGCTCCATCTTGGAGTAAACGGTTATAATATATTATTATGAATTTATACCGCGTTCTCATACAAACGCAGCGTGCTGATCGCGACAAAATATCCACAGATTTGTCTTATTTTAATTTATTTTTAATATTGGGAGTCGCGGGAGTTCCTTCTATCGACGCCAATTTGTTTTGCGTTACATTAGAGTGCCGCCGGTATACAAGATACAATACAAGTATCATCGGATAGTAATCTTAGCTCACTCGTCTGAGCGCACTAAGATCGTGATAACAAAGTTAGCTAAGACAGGGAGTATGGCGATTCGTAAGTAAATATTGGCCTCGATTTTTAAGTAAACATAATTGTATGTATCGACTTATCCATAGAGTAATTTAACAATAGGGCCTCCAATGAAAAAAGTTATTAATGTTGAATGGGGCAGCTGGTGGCCGAGTGAGGGCGCTTGTCCGGGAAAAGAGTGGTCACATCACTTTTTAGTAGAAATTTCCGCAAACAGCCGGAACGCAATAATAATTAATTCATTAGTCTTTATTTAAATTGTGCTGTTTGCGGACTGAATTAATGTAGGTTTTGCAATGGAACTTTCTATGGCCAACACGCCGTCATTCGGTCACTGTTAAGAGCACTTGAATGCAAGATTGTTAAAACCCACCTCAGACCAAAGCAAAAGTATGGTCTGAGGTGGGTTTTAACAATCATGCATTCACTTACTCATAAAAGTCAAAAGTTCAGAGAAAGCGCCAGCTCCCGATCCTGACCCGTAGTCATGAAATGTGTAATCGTAGTTTTAAGCAACAGCCGGGTTCAGACTGGCAGGACAGATTTGTACACTTGCCTCGCGAAGATATAAAACAGCGGTTGCTTCACGCTCGCGTAATCTAGGCACATCCAGATGGGTGGTCTGAAGATCACATCTACTGTCATGCATGGGTAGTCATATGGTGCGAGTCGCCCGTTTTGTAGCGCTGAAGTGTTAGAAGTTTAAGACCTGAAATGTCCCCTCGGTTGACATTCACAACGCGCGACTAGTGTCGTCGTACTAACCATGCAGGGTGAGTGAAACGTTTTGGAAGTAAGGCGCCTTTGTGTGCGAAAAAAAACCGCTCGGCTTACGCGAGGCACTGGCGGGCTTTGCCTAGGCGAGACCGCCTCTCAGGGCCTGGACCCGGCTTATTTATTGTTCATCGTAAATTTAAACTATAAAAATGGATTCAATAGAATTTTACAAAGTTTAACCTACCTTAAATTTGTTTATTTGGGGCACGTTGAAACGTAAGTTGTACGTCAATCGCCTTAGTCTAAGATAGCTTGTAATTTTAAGCCCAAATATCAGAATGTACTCTAATCACCATAACTTCTCTAATGAACTTAGTAGTACAGGGTCTAGGACCCGTTTTAACGTATCACATTAATCGGACATCTCTGTGTATTTTATTAAGTAAGCATGCGCGGTAACATTATACTGTCATAGGCTAAGCGAAATAACATAATATGTAATTGTTCACATTCAAACTAATTTGTTGTTCTTAAATTGTACATTTCATGTAATGGGTCTAACTCTTGAAAAAATAATTATTTACACAGAGTTTTTCAAAGGCATATCCAATCAATACGAAAACAAGAAGTTAACTGAAAACATAAAAAAGTTGGGTTTTTACTTGACTGCGAAAGCAAAGTTGTTACTGAAATGATGTTAGTAAATTAAGTAAGTAGAGTGATTTAAATAACAACTTGTTTACAAAATAAGCTGATGCATCCAGGCTTAAAACTGGTTCGATTCGATGCTTATTCTCTCTAGCTATTTGAAAGTCACGAGGTGCTAACGTACAGCTTGTTGAATGTATTTTGTTGTTATGTTGCTGTCTAATACTAACCCTTTGCTATTCAGAATTTAGCTATACAGTATTTTCCATAAATTGTCGTTTTAAATCGAGGCCATAGCAACAATTTCTTCATGTTGATTGGTAGTTGCTAAGACAACATAAAGAAATTACCTAATATATTATTGGTTTTTATGGAAGCAAACGCCACAAGGGCATTAGGAAGCGTTGGTATTTATTTTGTTGTAAGTAAACTAATATTTTATATATTACTATGTGGATACGGACGCGGTCCGCACAAATTTGCGTGCTAACAACACGTTATTGTAAGGACACTACAATAATAAAGATAAATAAAGTAATCTACAACTTTCATTTCAAACTACATAAAGTCCCAGTTGTTAGTTTTTTATTTAAAAAAAACGAAGCATTGAACAGCAAACAACATATAGTTTATTTAACAATACACTTAATAATGATTTTACTTCATCTTATTTTTTTCTAAAAATAATAACTTTCACTTGTAAATCCACAACTATTTATTGCACACTTTTGACTATGACATAATATAGGAACTAAACCGAAAGAACACAAACTAAATTTGAAAATGACCATATCTGTAAAAAGAGTAATACCTACTACAGGTCAGTTATCTAAAGCTGGCACGTTCACAGTACTGACACTTATGCAATTTCACTATACAGTATGTTTAAAAATAAATGATTTTGATTCAAAATGCGACTCTAGTTTAAGTGTATACTAGAGTTAGGTTTTAGTAAGATGGGTGCGTTTTAGATAAATAAATACAAATACAGGGTGATATTTTCACCGGTACAATAAATCAACATACGTAATACTAAGTCCAAAATACAAATACCAACATTTTTTGTTACTACCCCGTTGGTACAAAAAAACAAAAATACCAATGTCTGAACTTATCCGCAAATCTTAAATAAATATGGACTCATTACGCATGAGCACAACTAAACGCCCGAACTGGCAACTGCGCGCGGCTTGCGGGAAGGAATAGAAGCGGCGGCGGCGGCACATTGAGTATTTGAGGTTCAATAAAACCGGCATTTATCAGGCGGGGCAAACTTTCTTCAGCGTATATCCGCCGAGCTGCACTGTATTTTCCCCGCTGAGAAAGTAACTACGAACCATTTCGTAATACTCGCGGTTTGTAAACATCACTGCAGGAAGTGCGAAAACGGCGCACGTGCACTCACCTAGGTCAATGCGCGCGGACCGAATGGAATGAATGACCGGCCAAATCGTGCGCCGGCCAGCCCGCCGCGGCGCCGCCCGCTCACTCACCCCACCCCGCCGCCCTCTGCCTCGCACCGCGATGACACCTTGTAATGGGTGTCCATGAGTTACAAATTGGATGAATGATAAATTAATGAAAATGAAAAAAATAAAATATGGTAATTTTATTCGATAAATCGCACCTCCAGAACTAAAGTGACCTAACTCAAAATTAAGAAGTTTGGGAAATGAAGAAAATGTATTCGGCGCTCTGAGCGAGTTGCTCAAGAAAAAAAAGAACGAAATATTCCTCAATCTCTCTCTGACCAAATAAAGTCGGTTTTTTAATATAGGCAAGAAAGAGTATACCTTTTTGAGTAATTCTGAGTACTCAACTCATTTTACCCAAATTTTGAGTTAGGTCACTTTAGTTCTGGAGGTGCGAAATGTAATCTATTATCGATACCAATGATATGGTAAAATTTATTGTACCGGTGAAAAAATCAGGCTGTATGTATATGTGTTGTTATAATATATTTTTAGCAAATTCGAGCGAAAATTATTAAAAATAAGGTGGAATCAATAGTCACAAAATAGTTTTAATTTTCAATAAATTTTCACATGAACAAAAATAATTTCACCTAAGAAAATATTTACCAAAACAGAAAATAATTATCCCAGAAATCCTCAACAATTTAATTATAATTTAATTATGTAACAAAGGGTCACGGACGCTCAGTGGTCAGTTACTGGATGAATGAGCCGATTTCATATGAACTAAAAAAAAAAAAAACTAATGGCTGTCAAAGGAATGCAATTTTGGACCTCAGCCCAATAGCCATGTGTGATACATCATCGAATAGGTCTTACGGCCTGGCCACGGGGATCGGCGGTGCGAACAGCGGTGCGGCGGGCGGGGCGACCATTCGCGCGGCACAGTTTGCCGGCCACGGGCAGGCGCGTTTGCCGCCGCGACTAGTAGGGCAGGCCGGCCAAGAGCGAAATGTCTTTATCTCAATATTGCTTAAAAGTTATTATTTTTTTGTGCAATACATAATATTTGGAAGAGCGTAATCTAATCCATAGATTTGAATAGGAATCGAGGTATATTATGGAGAATTCCACATATTTCGAGTCTACTAGAATTATTGTCGAATTATGTCTTCAGGAATGGAAAAAAAGTCAATGCAGCTTGTGTTTTAAGTGCCACTGAAAAATTGATCTAATACATAGGTGCCAGCCTATGTCTAATACATAAGCTGACCATATTTTGGAGAATAATAGTAGGTGTCCATCAATATGAAAATTAAAAGAAAAAAAAAATTATGGACGCAAACTAATTTTTTTCATAAGGGGCCGTCCATATATTACGTCATTCTAAATTAGGGGGGGGGGGGGGTTGGTCTGCGGATGACGGTAAATGATAGATGGGGGGGGGGGGGGTGTTTCGAAATTGACGTCATTCTTATTTATTTATTTATAGTTTATTTTTCACGTACAAAAAGATTATTTTTAAAAAGAAATTTCTTCCAGCACACCTAGTAAAATACTAGTGCCCGCCCCGGCTTCGCCCGTGGTACTTACATGTATTATACATATAAAACTTCTTTAAGAATCAGTCTATCTGTTTAAAAAAACCGCATCAAAATCCGTTGCGTATTTTTAAAGATCTAAGCATACATAGGGACAGACAGCGAAAGCGACTTTGTTTTATACTATGTATTGATAATAAACACAATACTTAAATAATAACTACAACATTACATAATTAATAAAAGTACATATTAATACTATACTTATACTTAAATACATGTCTCATACTAAGGAAAGATAATGTTCTTGTGATATTTTGCAAGTATTTAATGGTATTAATTATTGAACTCATTATTTATTTATTTATTACAAGGTCAAGGCATTTCTACATTATTTTTTTAAACTATAAATAACATCGTACCTATGAAAATAGTTTGTATGCGACACTGTGTTTATTAAACGAAGATTGGCGGCGACTCGGAGAATAAAAGAAATCGGCGCTGTTTAAACAAAGTCGGCTTCCTTTGTCTTTAGCGCGCACCGCCACCGCTGCGGACCTGCGGCCTGCGCTCTAGACTTGCGCAAAGTGTGTCCTTAGAGGGAGTTGTTATATCTCATATCTTTGATCACCGGGACACATTATATCCCAATCATAAAATAGATAAAAATAATAAAAGGTGATTCTATAACCAAGTGTTTTAATCATATAATACCCAATTTTTCTCAAATCTGTAATGTTTTATTTTGTCAAATTAGTAATGACGTCAATTTTGGGAGAAGGGGGGGGGGGGTCATTAAGAAATGACGATAGGATGATTATAGGGGGGGGGGGGGGTCTAAAATCTGAAAAAATCGATGACGTAATTTATGGACGGCCCCTAACTACATTTTTCAGAAATATCGCTGCCCAAAATATGGTCAGTTAATTAAATGTTACTCTGTATATTAATGTTTCATGAAACTAAATAACTTTTAGGTAATTATGTTCTTTATCAAAGTAACAAATATACCCCATTTTGTTAGTATTTCAGCAATAACAGTCTCGTTATTTATTATTCGCGGCGAAAACAACTAAACTCGTTTGATCTCTGCACTAGTCGCCGCGACTGCCGCTCGACGCCGTGGCTTGCGCCGTACTTGTTCATGTGTTTGTTTCACTCGCCGGCCGCGCCGCCAGTCGCCGCTCGGTACATTTCGCCCACAGATCATCACCCCCAATAGATTCCGTATGATGCGACATTTGCACTAGACCAAACTCACCAAACTTTGAGGAAGGAAAGGGGCGCGGGGAACAAACAAGCGAACGTGTGATTGGCTAATTCAAGGTCGCGCTAGAAAGCACCAACGATCTAGTGATGCGACATCGAAATCATAGAGATAGCAACTTATCGATACATAATAATTTCCGACGAAAGACCTAAGTCACATAAACGATAAGTATATATAACTGTAAGTTATGCTACATAAATAAAATAATATGTTAGAAAGTAAACAATACATATGTTTTTTGAGCAATTTATTTACATAATTTAATCAAAAACACAATTAAAATAACTGACATTATGAGCGTACAAAGGTACATATTAATAGCTGCCTCTAAAATATGTTACTATTTATTGAGAACACGGTTTTTCGTGAACTTACTTCTTTTTTGAATATGTCAAAACGTAACAGATATATCTACAATACAAAGAGGTCGGCGACATACCGCCCCCTGGTGTGAAAACACAAAAACTTGAGTACGATAAAAAAACAAAGTCAAAAAGTAGAAAAAAAACTACACTCGGGGAGTACAATTAATTTGAGTACGGGACGGCGCAGAGTACCAGCTAAAGTTTCGATATCGGCGACGCGCACTACGCCGTCTCGTCCCGTAAAAGTCGCGACGACCCGCCCACGTGGCCAGATCCCACGTGAAAGGTTGCCGTCGACGATTAAAACTTTGTTACCGACTTGTAAGCTCCTGGTGGAGGCTGAATGGGGCCTAGGAACCAAGGTGGGCAGATATGAAATGATCTGCCAAACGCAATCCTTTCACCCAAGCTACGCGTCGTGTAAGGTCCGCGTCGTCCTGTTGGCCGATGACTGAATGCGGAGAGGAGGACCCAAGAATAAAATGAAAAGGCGTAATTGCCTGATCCTCTCCCGGAGCGACTACGACATGGGTAAGAGGTCAGGAATTTACTATTACCTCTACTTCCAGCAGTAACGGTATAAATATTAAATCATCTGCATCTGCATTATGCATCTACAATATAATAGTGAAAGCGGGCAGCAGCTAATGCAGCCTGCAGTTCAAGCCGCGGGATTGAAACAGGCTTAAGGGGTGTGACGCGAGCCTTGCGCTTACTCCCTGACACGTTGCCGCTGCATCGTGAACCACTCTTAGCTTGCGCTTGCGTGGGTGTACCACTCCAAAATGAGGTAAATACCAGGTAATCCCTTCGACTGGTCCACCAGGGCATAACTCCGCGTAGCCTTTCGCGATTGTAGCGTCAATATTTTGACGGTATGCCTCCTCATATTTAGGCTCGCGTAACATCTTACGTTTGAGGCTAATAAAACGCGAGCGAGCAAGTTCAAAAGAATTTGGCACGTCTTTAATGTTAGGACGCCAGGGCAGACCGGTCTCAAACCTGCCATCAGGTAAACGTCTAGTGGTTGCTTCCAACGTGCTGATGGCAAGTTTCTCACTTTCAGAGTGATACTCCTTATTAGAAATTCCTATGGAATCTATGCGAAAATACTCTTGAAGCTGTGCGTCAATGCTCTCCAAGTTGTCGTCAGCCGAAGGAAACACGGGCAACCGATTGACCAAACAATTCGCGGTCTCATTGGCCCTTCAAAGCCTCAAACACGACCCAGCCTAAAGCAGTCTGTGCGGTAACTGGTTGAGATGTAGTGCCACGACGCGTTTGCTGAGCCATGGTCAAGTGCCAGTGGTCAATGCCAATGAGAACAGTTGGCTTAGCATCCTTGTAACCAATTTCCATAAGATGAGGACAAGAATGGATACCACTAGCACTGACTGATTGACGACTAAGACCAAGGTCACGCACACTTCGCACATTTTCGAGAGTGAACCATTCGTCGTTAAAACAGCCCCTAATCTTAAAGTCTACGAGGTTGACTTGGGACTCTTTCGCCATGCCACTTATAGCTTCAATCCGCATGGCATGACTCTGTCCTACGGCGCCTATGGCATCGGCAATAGTAGAGTCTACTAGAGTCGCGGTGGAGCCATTATCAAGAAGAGCAAACGTGTCCACGTTGCCCTTAGGCCCGCCAACCGTAACTGGGAGGACTTTTAGAAGAGGACGTCTATTTACTTCGTTAGAAGACAAGTTATGAGAGGCTACGACATTTGTAGCTATCGGGACAACTACCTCATCCTCACTAACTAGGGAACATTGAACCTTAGAGGTGGTTGACTTGTCTTTAGGATTTAGCTTGTCTTTAGGCAACGCCATCGGCCCGGAAAATTGGCGGGCAGGAGAAGCGGTATTGCGGCTGACAATGTCAAGCTTGTGGAGCAACGTGTGGTGGCTCCACTTTCTGTCACAGCCGTTGACGCTGCAACTATATCTCTTGCAAAATTGATACCTATGACCACCTTTAACTAAACACTTGTGGCACACCTTGGTCTCAGTCATCCAGAGCCATCTATCGGGGGACGAGAGAGTTAAAAACTGTATACACTGCTTGACGTCATGACCTACGCCATTGCAAAAGAGACAGACTCGAGAGTTCGATGGCGCCACTGTGGCAGCAAAACAGAAATCCTTCGTGGGGCCCCCCTTAGTAGGACGCTTGGGCGGTTCCACGAAGGTAGACCGTTTGGGCGGTTCCACAAAGACCTCATACTTGGCCCTCTTATCTGCCTCCCTTGACAGAAAGTCTGACAGCAACATTAGTCTGTGGCCGTCAGGCTCCCTGGCGGAAGCATAATCTGCCCACCGGGCGCGCAACAGAGGGGTCATCTTGGCAACAATCTCATTGGAAAGCTCTGGTGAAGCCAGATACTCTGACCGGCCAAGCAATTGGATGACCGCCACACAGTTGCGCACCCTGCAAGCGAACATGCACAGCTCATTCACGCTCTCGGAACCAGATAATTTAGATAGCGCCCTTACTTGAGCTACTTCCGAAAGAACTATGTGCTCAGGACGAGCGAAGGTGGTCTCGAGAGCCCGTATAACCTCCGCGGGGTCACGCCGCTGGAGTCCATCCACTGTACAGGCACCGAAAGGCGCGTTGGCTCCCTGCACGCAGTACGGCGCGCAGATAGGAGCAGGGGCCGATGTCGCCTGCGCGGCCGGTGACAGCACCTCACGATCCTCTGGCCGCATCTCCTCCTGGCTCACCAATGGCGCATCGGTTTGGCCCGTCAAAACGGGCACGATTGCGCAGTCGGGCGGTTGAGACACAACGAAAGGCGCGTAGGCTCCCTGCACGCAGTAAGGCTCACAGATAGGAGCAGGGTCCGATGTCGCGTGCGTGGCCGATGACAGAACCTCACGATCCTCTGGCCGCATCTCCTCCCGGCTCGCCAATGGCGCATCCGTTTGGCCCGTCCGAACGGGCACGATTGCGCAGGCGGGCGGTTGAGACGCGGCGGTCGCACCCGCACGAGTTAGCTGGGGCGGGGCGAGGCTGCGAAGTTCAGCATTGTAGGCCGCGTCACTTGGGGCGACATGATCGGCGACGGGCGGGTCGGAAATATCGTACTCTGGTGGGCTGTGGAAACGCGACTGGCTTGACGTGGCAACCGACGTTGCCACGCGTGATGTTGGCGACTGATGACAACTGGCACGGCTGGATCGACGGCTGGAGCGAACACTCGCCACCTCAGCGTCTATGGCCGCCATCTCCGCTCGGAACTCGGCATCTGCTGCGGCGACTTCAGCGGCGGCGGCGGTACGTGCAGCTTCGTGCAGTCGTCGCGCGTGGCGGGCTTCTGCGGCACGTTGTTTCGCCAAAATTGTAGACTCGGAACTACGATGTGACGCAGCTCTTCGAGTTTTTGATCGAGTTTCCATGTTAAGCAGCAATAGCACGATTTCTGACACCAAAAATATTGAGAACACGGTTTTTCGTGAACTTATTTCTTTTTAATAATATGTCAAAACGTAACAGATATATCTACAATACAAAGAGGTCGGCGACACTATTCTTATTAACTTACCTATTATGAGTTGATAAAATATTTACATGGTATATGTTTACATTTTATTTTGTATGTAATAGAATGTCAAAGCTGACGTTGCTGCCCGTGGCGGCCGTCGACATATTGAACGAGTCTCGAAAATAGTTACTATATATAGCCGAACACAATTCGCCGTGGGTTATTTTTTCAGTGCCAATCAGGTTTCTATGTTTTTTTCGTTCATTGTTCGCATTAATCTAGCACTTGAAAACTAAGAAAAATTGCTTAGCAAAATCTTAACTTCATTTGTATTAAAATATCGATAAGAACTTGAGTGCTATAGACTACACAACACTAGTAGTATCGCACGATTTGGATAAAAAAAGACAAGTAATACTCATTACCGCAGGTCAGAAAGAGACATTTTCAAAAGACATCAACGCGCAGCGCAAGTTGTATTAATTATTGAATATTAAGAACCATTATATCTTGACCTTTGCTGTACTGGCAAAATGAAAATATTTTGTGAGGATTTTACTTCCCGGTGGAATGTGATCCCATCTTTTGGGATCTACCTTACACTACAAAACGGCATTAAAATGACTGTTTTCTTCGGAATAGATTTTTAAGGGTTTTAATTATTGCACACTACGCGCGGGTCTAAAACTTGGTCTGTACTAAAGGAGCGCATCCAAGCTTTGTTTCGTATAGGCGCTATTGAGCCTATGCGTGGTGCGCGTCGCTTGCCCTGTATGCGGAATCTATTGGGGGTGATCTGTGATTTCGCCGTTCGCCGCTCTGCGTGGCTTGCTCCGTACATTCCTATGAGTTTGTTTCAGTCGCGAGACGCCTCTCCGTTCGCGCCGCGCGATTTTTCGCGCGGGCGAATTCCCCGTGGCCAGGTCGTTAGCGAGCTGAACAAAAGTTACTATATCGCCAACAGCAAAATGTTTGTCCTTTCGGAGTAATATTGTATTGAAAAAAAAACTAACATTTTCAATACAATATAACTCCGAAAGGACAAACATTTGGCTGTTGGCGTCATAGTAACTTTTATTCAGCTCGCTGAGACCTATTCGATGATGTTTCACACATGGCTATTGGGCTGAGGTCAAAAATTGCATTCCTTTGACAGCCATTCGTTTTTTTTAGTTCTTATGAAAACGGCTCATTTGGAACTACTTTTCTTAGCTGTCAGAAAAATCCTTCATTGAAACGCACATACGGTATTTATAAACAGTAGCAAAAGTAAAACTATAACTGTCCCCTTCACACTCATAAGCTAGACCGCGCGCAAGAGAGACGGGCAGACTTTTCATGATGAGCATGCAGTACACGTCACGCCGCGCGCTTATTCACAGACACTACACAAGCGCAACGTGTAAATGTGTTGAACGTGCCAGCTTTACTTAACTGACCTGTAAACAATAAAAGACGCTCACCAACCACCAATCGCATTCCAATGGTATATCCTGTGCAACTTATTTTGTTGCCTCGCGCAATCAGATCTCATTCGCAAAGTATACCTATCCAACTGACGCGGATTATACCATTGAAATACTATTGGAAAATAATAAATGATCCTATCGGATCAACTGTATGGTTTATTCGTTGGTAACAAAAAAATAGTTGGTTCGTTTCAGTCGACCAGAGTGGAAGGCTTAGCAGACTGCGAAATGTCATAACAGTCACTGTTATTCTAACATCACTTGCAACAAGTAACATAACATTATAATATTATGTACTTACGTAGATATATCTCGGCCTTCACAAGAAGTCTTTAATTGTAATTCGAAAAGTTGCTACTTTTGACATTTATAACGCAAGACTAGCGTCGTCGTAATAGCAAGGATGCAATGTATTCTGTCACTTTATTGAATAACGATGCTGATCGACTCTGCGTATGGTATCATCATCATCAGCCAGTTGACGCCAAACTCTCTCATCTCATCGTCTCAACAACACAAAGTCTCAACTTTTCGGCTCATACGGCCATCAAGGATGCAATTAATTACGTAAGACTCCACTGTATGGAGTGTCTGATTTAGCCCTTTTGTTCCCGGTATGTCACACCACCTTATGTCACACTGTTACATTCTGGGACTTTTCCCAGTAGGTATCTCATACTCCTACTCCGAACTGTCATATACATTCTTATTTTGACTCTGTCGAGTTGTCTATATAAATGCTTAGCCCGATAGATTGGAAAGTTACGTAACGTAAGGGCAGGTCTTCGAGCTACGTACTCCGCCCACTGTCACCTCAACTAAGCAATTCTTCGACCTATATTGGTTAGTCTGGTTCTTCCACGGATCTTCTCATTCCTGATTCGATCGCGCAGTGAAACTCCTAACCTATGGTGACCTATAACCTATAGTATACTATACACAAAATTAGACCACGACGAACTCTTCATTGTCCCCGTCAGCCCTCTGCACCTTCTCAATGACGCCCGTGGCGCCTGAGAGGCGAACCAGGTCTCCTGTCTGGAACAGGTCGGTGGCGCCCGCGGCTCCCACCAGGCACGGTAGCCCGTACTCGCGCGCTATCACCGCGCCTGTCGGAGATACGGTAATGACTGAAAATCAGCGCGGAGTTTTCACACCCTCGGCACTATGCTGAGTCAACTGCTAGTTTTTGCAGCAGCGACACACCGCGGCAAAGTTGGGAGAGTGTTTTTATTAACTTTATTCCGGATACGCTTATACACACACAAACTTGGCTTCTGTGTCAGAGTCGAGCAAACGATGTCGCGAGCTCCGTCTCTACTCACCATAATTAAGATCTGCGAAACCTGGTCGGACTCTTTCGACAAGAAATTAAGCAAGTGTATCCGGAATAAATCGGACTTAATTTCGTAATTGATAAATAACATTGCTTCCCGTATTTCAACGACTTCAATCAATTATTTGTACATAACGAATGCTTAATGGAACATTGACCCATTAGTAGATTGGTCATTTGAGCTACGTACGGATTTTTTTAACTCAGATCTCATCAATAGTTAATCATACGTTCAAAATACAAGCATTCATGATTAATTAATAAATCAGTTTTAATTTTATGCGTCAACAAGTAGGATAAGTCCATCGTAGCAAGTGCATAACTGAAATGACCTATCTTCCAAAGGGTCGATGTTTCACTAAGCATGCGATAAGTGGACCAAAACTTAATCATATTAAATCGTTACACAGTAAACCCCAGTCTACCCAATTATTTTTATTATTAAAAATATTATTTTAGATTCATACCTCAATATAAAAATATAACACGGTTAATTTAATAAAGAGCTAAGTAACTACGTTGCTCTCGCTCACACCATGTAAATGGCTAAATTGTATGAGCGATAGGCAATTAGTTGTCCAAGCCCTTTCTTACATTAGGTAACAGTGAAATTAGGTTCAGTGACTAACCGTGAGATATGAGTCCGCCAAGTTCAGTGACTATCCCAGTGATAAGAGGGAAGTACGGGGACCACCCGATGTCTGTCGAGTGCGTGATCAGAATATCGCCCTGCTGCAACTCGCCAATCTGTCGGCAGAGACATAAAAACTGGTTGGAAAACATCTACTTTTCCACAGGATTTGAGGCAACTATTATCTATACCGAGATTGTGAGAGAACCTATACGAGAAGAAGAAAAATACACTACTATGCCAGTAATGCGATCTTTTAATCTGTGCTGTGACGCGATCCATCTATTCTGCAGATTGCTATTTTATTTATTTTCTTTTATTTACAGACATCATGGTCCAATGTTTGTTAGTAGCCCTAATTATAAAAACTTAGCCTATTGCTATGAATCATCTTTGGACATACGAGTATAAGGTACCTAGTTTTTTTATCGTAGTTTGAGTCTACTTCTTCATTTTACTGTTTCGGATGTTTCACTTTGTTAATGCGGTTTTAATATTTTTTACCAAATTGACATATTGATATTTTTGTAATTTAATTAATTTGAAATGGAAACAGTTTTGTATTTATAGAAATCAGTTTACATCAATCAATAAATATTTTTCGCTACATCTTTCCCTTGACCACATAATATTATTTAAACTGTCTCTGAAGAGTGTTGCTTTGACGCTTTCCTTGCATCCTTGAACGTAATGTTATTTTCGATTTGTTATGTTTGTGTCTTTATTGTGTTTCACCTACCAACTGTACTCCTTTTATGCTATTTCGTTTTCCTTTTGTGTACATTTAGTGTGTGTGTGCAAGTGTAAATAAATTATTTATCTATCTATCTTTTGTAATTAGGTAGGTATCTCTGAAAGAAATATATAAAAAAAAAAAAAAACTCACGCCCGTTATCCCCGAAGGGGTTGGCAGAGGCACCAGTCTCTAGAACTGGACCCACGTTCTGCCGAGTTTATTAGGTCCCAAACGTGACAAGTGGCAAGCCTGTCGCCGTTATCCGGGCACAATTTATCAGCGAATGGTGTTGCTGTGCAAACAAATGTACGTAACTAAAAGTCATTGGTACATGCGTGGTTCGAACCCAGACCCTCATGATCGAGAAGCAAAGGTCAACCCCACTACGCCACCACCGCTGTAATTATAAAAAAATTGAACCGAACTCCCTGATTATCAACAAAAACTGTCTTTCCAGTTTCGTTCAGTGCTAGTGTCTATACTGACGTCGGCCAAGTCCTTGATGACGGCGGCCCGGGCGACGACGTCCCCCGCGGCCGCGCACACCGGCGTGGCGGCCAGGCGTGCGCCCGCGCCGCGCAGCGCCCCCCCGGCGGCGGCGGCGGCGGCGGCGGCGGCGGCGCGGGCGCACGGCCGCGGCCAGCCCCGATGCAGCTCCGCGAACGTCAGCTTGCCCCAAGCCGGCCAGTGCTGCCGCCGCTGGCTCGCCCTGCGTACATACGGCCGGTCATAACTAGCGATGCGCGATTATGAATGAAATTGAGTGCTTTAGAATCAAAAGTGGCAATCTGCACTTTTTTGGGAAATTGACTTGTAAATAGGGCAACACTCAGAATTTTAAACCCTTTTTAACGTATTTTAGTATCAGTATCAAATATAGCTACATTTCATAGTAAATCGACTTCAAAGTGACAGGTTAGTTTCACTTACGGCTACCTGTAATAGTTCAAAATAAACATGGCAATCATTTTTGGCACTTTGCTACTAAACAGTCAAAGTGCAGATTGCCGCTTTTGATTCTATAGGACTCAATTATAAGTCGACTAATCTTCTACTAACTAACGTTCGTATTCGACTTCAATATTAGTTATCACTAATCCTGATAATCGAATGAAACCACTAATTAGTAACCACTAACCACTATGTCGAATTGTATTCTGTATTACTTACTGGGGGAAAAACGAGGGTAATTTACGCGTGAAATTTCGTAGCTACACACAACGTTTTATGATTTTACTTTTAACTCCTTGATATAAGGTGGAATTTTGCTTTTGCTTGAAAGTGGAAGCAAGCGATAAAACATTGAACCCCGAATCGTTCCGATTCATGACGGAAGCGCCCGAGTCAACCAAATTAGTATGCATCTGCTTGAATGATTCCCGAGTCAGTCCGAGTTGCGGCGGAACGACACGAGTCGACGACGAGCAGTACGGTTTACTAGTATTAGCGGTTAGGCTACAGAACGTTAGTTACTAATCTGGATGTCTAATTCGACTAAGTCGAATGATTGCCATAGTCGAATGATATCATTAGTATCATTCATAATCGCCCATCTTTAGTTATAACTTCTGACATAACCTTCTCCGTCCTGTCAGGCCTGTTTCACTAGGCGTGTCGGTATCGAACGCGTAAGTACATGCGGCGACCACCCCGGGGGGGAAAATTGGAAGGAATTCAGGCGCCAGAAGAGGTAAGAGTCACGCGGTAGAAAGAGAGGCAACGTGTAGATGAATATAACGTAGCTTTTTTAGCGCCGTGCGATCTGAATTGCACCTAATTGAATCGCTGCTAGAATCCCTTTTTCTTTAATTGATTTTGCGGAGTGAATCTTCTGTACCTGTACTATTATGTATTCTGTGGTCCTGTGGGCTCATTATGCAATTTTCACAACGGATATTCATACGTTTTAAAAAATCACGTCAACACAAAAACCGACGTCGTACGGAGTACTGTCTCAGTCTAACATAGGGTTTTAAAAGAAGATAGTGCTATACAGTAATGGTATACCTACATGACTTTTTAAGACGTATGAACATCCGTTGCGAAAATTACATAATGAGCCCACTGACCTTGAAAATAACAATGGTATTCTTTTGATCTTGACTCGTGTCTGCAGTATGTTCCATACTTTGTTGCCCCAATTTTTGGGAGGCCTGGCATCCTAAGATAAAGATCTTTGATCTAGTTTAGGACCCAGTCTTTCCACAAATTACTTCTATTGTGCCATATTGTACCACATCTATTGTGCCTAATTTGTGGATAGAGAAATAAAGTTTGCTTGTATTATTGTTATTTTCAAGATCAGGACTGAAAAAGTTATAGGTACGCTGACCCGCTCCATCAAGATAGATTAGAATGCATCAGCCTCGGCCAGCCTGTGACCAACTCCACGAACAAGTCAGCTTGCCCCAAGCCGGCGAGTACCGCCGTCGCTAGCTAGCCCTGGGTACCTACAAACGACTGGTTATAACTTATACGCTGACCCGCTCCATAAAGATTAAGATTAATAGGCTATTTGACAGTGTGAAAAAAAAACCAGTATTATTCTATAAAATATGTGTCTTAAAACCGCTTTAAGGCATTTTAACTAAAAAAAAAATTATGATTTGTAAAAAATCACAAGATAAAATTTGATAATTATGTATCTACCATAGTATTGTATCGAAAGCGGCCTGGATTGGTCGATTCTGTGATGACGTCACATGCCAGTAAAAATGGCGCCTTTCTTACGTTCATTGGTTGGTTTACTGGCAAGTGACGTCATAATTCCTGTGCGACGCCATATTGCCTAAGATAGCGTATTGGCGGCTTACTTCAGAAGTAAATTTTCGTTTGCCTTTTTTAGAAGAAATACACGAAAGAATTTAAATTGACCACTTTCTGAGGACTCCATGAACACCAACAAACAACATGGGGTGGGTTTAAGAAATCGGCCAAATAGCCCTCAGCCGCGGCCATCCCGAACTGTTCAAGCTGAACAAACTGAAATAACATAACATAACATTTACACACAGGCACATACATTTACCCACACTAGGATACCCTGTATCGTGGGAACCAGAAACAGCGACGTCACAAACATGTGAACATCCAAGACCTGGGTTTCGTTTTTTTGCTGTCCCCAGCCGGGATTCGAGCCCGGGACCTCTCGCATGGGAGGCAGATGCGCTAACCACTGCGCCACAGAGGTCGTCAAATAGACTAACTATGTCGCAGTTAGGTAAAAGGGGAGGTGCGATCCGTTGAATGAAGTGAAAGAGGGGTATCCAGGGGCAGCAAAGTTTTTATATTGTTTATAAGGTAAAGTAAAGGCACCCGAGAACAATAAAAATAGAGAAGCTTAACTACGGTCTAAAAGATAAATATAAAAATACAATTTGGGGTAAAAAAAGGTAGAACACTTACATTAATTTTATTAATGTGCCTTTCGAATATTTATGATAGTTGTAGATATATAATATACGTAGAATAGAGCAATCAGGTGACAGACGTGTTGTAATAAAATGATAAGATGTTCACGTCCACTCAGTTCGGAAGCTCAGGGTTATCTGAACCAAATAGGGTAAACCATAGTATTGCTGGCACCCACCTAGTCATTGGCACAGGGAGTTTTTAATACAAATATTAAGAATTAAAATTGCTTAAAGGGCATTTTGGTAGTTTTTTATATTTAGCATTTTTAAGTACAAAACATACATACAAATTATAAGTGCCAATAACTGATATTATTAGTGACAATGTTTGTACCTGTAATGCCAATGACTGTAGTTTTGGAGACATTTTCAAATTAACATTATTTTTCTTAAATAAAACTATGACAACAATCAAGAATTATTTTTTATTTCCAACCTATACTCATATTCTAACTAACAAAAATGGTTAATAGTGATTGAATATGAAATTGAATGCTTAGGAAGCAAATTCATTCAACGTTTTGCTTAAGGTGCCAATCAACGTATAGTTTACCCTACGTCCGAACACTGTGGCGAAAGTCAAATACTAACTAAATTTAGAATAGTTAAGGCCGGAAATGATTTAAAAAAACAACGAGGCGATCACCTCGTTCAAGAATCGCTCGTAGCCTGGGCTGCCTGAGTGATCTTAAACGATCACTAAGGTTAAGCAACTTACGGCACGTTCAGTCCATGGATGGGTCACCGTCTATGACTAACGCTAGTGGCATTTTCCGCGCGATTCCGTGCTTCGCAAGGTGCGTTAAGCAGTTGGTGCCGGCTGCCGTCGATAGATGGCAGTCGTTAAGCCAAGTCAGAGGCCTTAGGGCGGCTTGAAAACTGACAGTAAGACCAGCCACTAGTCTTACAAGCCTCCACCAATCCGGACTCGGCCTCCGTGGTGGAGTATGGCCTATACCTTCCTCAGGGAAGCGACCCGTGCCCCTCGGTGGGGACATAATGGGTTGATGACGATGATGACGATCACCTCGTTACAACTAATAGACTAACTTCCTGAGCAGCGGGGGGTCTCTGGTGTCCAAGTAGTCCTTGAGCTCTTGCAGCCGGAAGTCAAATACTAACTAAATTTAGAATAGTTAAGGCCGAAAATGATTTAAAAAAACAACGAGGCGATCACCTCGTTGCAACTAATAGACTAACTTCCTGAGCAGCGCGGGGTCTCTGGTGTCCAAGTAGTCCTTGAGCTCTTGCAGCCGGAAGTAGAAGACGGCGTCGGCGTCGGGCAGCAGCCAGCGCCGCGCCAGCAGCCGCGCCAGCCGCCGCAGCGCCAGCCGCGCCCTGTGGAGGCCGAGGATCAGCTGGTCCTTCGTCGCCTCGCGGTTCACCACCATACGCCGGCACAGCGGCAGGATCCACAGGAGGATTTTCCTGGAAAGGGATCACAAGGCTCGTACCAATGATGACGACAAAGTTCGAACAGTATTTTAGAATGATTTTTTTTTAAATTGTGGAGGCCGAGGATCAGCTGGTCCTTCGTCGCCTCGCGGTTCACCACCATACGCCGGCACAGCGGCAGGATCCACAGGAGGATTTTCCTGGAAAGGGATCACAAGGCTCGTACCAATGATGACGACAAAGTTCGAACAGTATTTTAGAATGATTTTTTTTTAAATTGTGGAGGCCGAGGATCAGCTGGTCCTTCGTCGCCTCGCGGTTCACCACCATACGCCGGCACAGCGGCAGGATCCACAGGAGGATTTTCCTGGAAAGGGATCACAAGGCTCGTACCAATGATGACGACAAAGTTCGAACAGTATTTTAGAATGATTTTTTTTTAAATTGTGGAGGCCGAGGATCAGCTGGTCCTTCGTCGCCTCGCGGTTCACCACCATACGCCGGCACAGCGGCAGGATCCACAGGAGGATTTTCCTGGAAAGGGATCACAAGGCTCGTACCAATGATGACGACAAAGTTCGAACAGTATTTTAGAATGTTTTTTTTTTTTTAATTGTGGAGGCCGAGGATCAGCTGGTCCTTCGTCGCCTCGCGGTTCACCACCATACGCCGGCACAGCGGCAGGATCCACAGGAGGATTTTCCTGGAAAGGGATCACAAGGCTCGTACCAATGATGACGACAAAGTTCGAACAGTATTTTAGAATGTTTTTTTTTTTTTAATTGTGGAGGCCGAGGATCAGCTGGTCCTTCGTCGCCTCGCGGTTCACCACCATACGCCGGCACAGCGGCAGGATCCACAGGAGGATTTTCCTGGAAAGGGATCACAAGGCTCGTACCAATGATGACGACAAAGTTCGAACAGTATTTTAGAATGATTTTTTTTTAAATTGTGGAGGCCGAGGATCAGCTGGTCCTTCGTCGCCTCGCGGTTCACCACCATACGCCGGCACAGCGGCAGGATCCACAGGAGGATTTTCCTGGAAAGGGATCACAAGGCTCGTACCAATGATGACGACAAAGTTCGAACAGTATTTTAGAATGATTTTTTTTTAAATTGTGGAGGCCGAGGATCAGCTGGTCCTTCGTCGCCTCGCGGTTCACCACCATACGCCGGCACAGCGGCAGGATCCACAGGAGGATTTTCCTGGAAAGGGATCACAAGGCTCGTACCAATGATGACGACAAAGTTCGAACAGTATTTTAGAATGTTTTTTTTTTTTTAATTGTGGAGGCCGAGGATCAGCTGGTCCTTCGTCGCCTCGCGGTTCACCACCATACGCCGGCACAGCGGCAGGATCCACAGGAGGATTTTCCTGGAAAGGGATCACAAGGCTCGTACCAATGATGACGACAAAGTTCGAACAGTATTTTAGAATGTTTTTTTTTTTTTAATTGTGGAGGCCGAGGATCAGCTGGTCCTTCGTCGCCTCGCGGTTCACCACCATACGCCGGCACAGCGGCAGGATCCACAGGAGGATTTTCCTGGAAAGGGATCACAAGGCTCGTACCAATGATGACGACAAAGTTCGAACAGTATTTTAGAATGATTTTTTTTTAAATTGTGGAGGCCGAGGATCAGCTGGTCCTTCGTCGCCTCGCGGTTCACCACCATACGCCGGCATAGCGGCAGGATCCACAGGAGGATTTTCCTGGAAAGGGATCACAAGGCTCGTACCAATGATGACGACAAAGTTCGAACAGTATTTTAGAATGATTTTTTTTTAAATTGTGGAGGCCGAGGATCAGCTGGTCCTTCGTCGCCTCGCGGTTCACCACCATACGCCGGCATAGCGGCAGGATCCACAGGAGGATTTTCCTGGAAAGGGATCACAAGGCTCGTACCAATGATGACGACAAAGTTCGAACAGTATTTTAGAATGATTTTTTTTTAAATTGTGGAGGCCGAGGATCAGCTGGTCCTTCGTCGCCTCGCGGTTCACCACCATACGCCGGCATAGCGGCAGGATCCACAGGAGGATTTTCCTGGAAAGGGATCACAAGGCTCGTACCAATGATGACGACAAAGTTCGAACAGTATTTTAGAATGTATTTTTTTAAATTGTGCCCTGATAACGGCGACAAGCTTGCCACTTGTCACGTTTGGGACCTAATTTGGGCGTAGGTACCTAGTAAGACCGACAATAACAACAGCATCAGCTTGGCAGCGCTGAATGCCTCATCCCTTAATTTAAAGAGTTCTTTCAAAAAGCCAATTTTCCTCACCCAGTGATAGAAGAAAGAAAAAAGTTATTTTTAACAGTGCTGCAAAAGCAAACATAAAATATAATTAATTTACATAATGACAACAAAAAAACATTTAGGATAAAAATGCAAAATATGCGACATTGTGCGTCCGTGCTAGACTTCTTAGGCGTGATGGTAAGCGGCAGCGCTGTCTCAACCCAACGTTCATCTAGTTCGTAGTGGTCGCTAGTGTACCTCACCTTATGCTAGGCTTCTTAAGCGTGGAAAGTCCGGCCATGACGTCAGCATTGGCTCGGCAGCGCTGTCCCATCCCCACGTTCATCTAGTTCGTAGTGGTCACTAGTGTACGGAGTGTACTTCACCTTATGATAAGCTTCTTAAGCGTGGGTCCGGCCATGACGTCAGCATTGGCTCGGCAGCGCTGTCCCATCCCCACGTTCATCTAGTTCGTAGTGGTCACTAGTGTACGGAGTGTACCTCACCTTATGATAAGCTTCTTAAGCGTGGGTCCGGCCATGACGTCAGCGCTGTCTCGTCCCCCATAAGTGATCGCTGGTCTCACCTCGTGCTAGGCTTCTTGGGCGTGGTGAGTCCGGCGACGAGGTCGGCGTCGGAGCGAGCGCTGGCGGCGGCGGGCGGCGCGGCCGGCGTGCCTTGCAGCGCTCGCATCAGCTGATCCGGTTGCAGCGCCCACGGCTTCGTCGCCATGTCGAACTGCGAAGCAAACGCGTTCCTTTTCGTACTAGGTTACCCCATAGACTTCGAGTCACCTACATCTATGTTGTCTTTAAAATAAAAAAAAAAAATAAATAAATAAACTCACGCCCTTTATCCCCGAAGGGGTAGGCAGAGGCACCAGTTTCTAGAACTGGACCCACGTTTTGCCGAGTTTATTAGGTCCCAAACGTGACAAGTGGCAAGCCTGTCGCCGTTATCCGGGCACAATTTATCAGCGAATGGTGTTGCTGTACAAACAAATGTACGTAACTAAAAGTCATTGGTACATGCGTGGTTCGAACCCAGACCCTCATGATCGAGAAGCAAGGGTCAACCCCACTACGCCACCACCGCTATGTTGTCTTTGTTCTCGCCATTTCAACTACCCCCACATCATCATCATCATCAACCCATTATGTCCCCACCGAGGGGAACGGGTCTCTTCCCTGAGGAAGTTATAGGCCATACTCCACCACGGGGGCCAAGTCCGGATTGGTGGAGGCTTGTAAGACTAGTGGCTGGTCTTACTATCAAAAGGCCTGACTTGGCCCCCACAAATAAAAAAAACAAATAGTTCCAGCCGCTCCTGAAATTTAGCGAGACTAACAAACAGAAATTAACAAACAAACAACAAAGCGACGACCTTTGTGGCGCAGGGGTTAGTGCATCTACCTACCATGCGAGAGGTCCCGGATTCGAATCCTGGCTGGGGACAAAAAAACCCCAGGTCTTGGACGTTCACATGTTTGTAATGCCGCTGTTTCTGGTCCCCATGACACAGGGTAACAGCAACAGGTAGACGCTTGAAATGTCCAAATTTTAATATTGTATAGATAAATGGCACGGAACCTTCGTGCGCGAGTCCAACTCGGTCCAACTGTTTCTATGTACCTTTTACATAATTTTTGGCAACTAAATTTTTTATCCTAAGCACGACCAAACCTCGATAATGTGTCCTCCAACCTATTTGCAAAATTTCATTGCTATCCGATATAGAAAAAGCATTTTGCACCTCCGCAAAGAGTTCCGATACGTATTAGCATTCAAGCCAGTGCATCGTGCCCTCGGGACCCACGCCGCATAAAGCCTCGGCGTATCACAGTCTCTCTAGTGCGAGCGGAACATACCTCCATGAACCTCCAACAGCCATGCTGTTCCAAGAAGGTCTGCACCTTCGCAAAGAGTTCCAGTTTCCGATAGGTATTAGCATTCCAGCCAGTTTATCGCACATCGAGTTCCCCGCCGCGTAAAGCCTCGGCGTGTCCCGAGTGGGCCAGCACGCGCGAAAGTATCTCTACTTAGTGCGAGCGGAACATACCTCCGTAAACCTCCAACTGTCATTGCATGCTGTTCCAAGAAGGTCTGCACCTTCGCAATGAGTTCCGGTTTCCGTTAGGTATTAGCATTCCAGCCAGTTCATCGCGCGGGTTCCCCGCCGCGGAAAGCCTCGGCGTGTCCCGAGTCGGCCATTACGCGCGAAAGTCTCTCTAGTGCAAGCGGAACATACCTCCATAAACGCCCGATGGCCGTGCTGTTCCAAGAAGGCCTGCACCTCCGCAAAAACGTCCGGTAAGTTGTCTTCCAGCCAGTGCATCGCCTGTGCGGGATCCAATGCGCGGAAATCCTCGGCGCGGCCCGAGGCGGCCAGCGCACGTGAAAGTCTCTCTAGTGCGAGCGGCACGTCGGCCGAGACCGTCTCGCCTGAACTCAGCATGGCGCCGATCTCGTTGCATTGCTCGAGCGTGAACTCTGGGGGGTTGGGAAACTGTCATTGGTCAAACTAGACAGGATAAGATAAGACAAGAATATTCTTTATTACACACTGAAAAAAAACAAAAAAACACAATATTTATTTAAATTCTGTAAATTTTTGGTCCGGATCAACTTACTTATTTAAATTCTGTTTATTTTTTTATTTTTATATTTAGACACGAGGCGATACTACTTAAGCCCTCTACTGTACGGTGTTGTGTGATTTAACCTACTCCGAACTGTCAAGTACATACATATTTTGACATTTCGGAGTCGTCAAGATGGTTAACCCGATAGAGTGGATGTAAATAGAGTGACAAGATAGAAGGGCTGAAACTCGCGAACTCGGGATGAGTTTGCGATGGACCTGAAGGAGTTTTTTTTATTGTGAGATAATTTGAGTAAACTAAAAACCGAGAAATTTATAAAGTCTGGGCGCGGGTCTGTTTTGTGGAAGGTTAGCTATTGCACGAGCAGAATACACCTATAATGTCGGACGATACTATCCTTCACCAACTTCGTGTTTATGAATAAGAGCCCTAAGTACATCTCAGAATCAGTACATTGTAAATGTCTTTTCATGCTGGTCTAGAAACTCACCTTGCCCCCCTTCCAATAAGATCGACATTGCAATAATCTGGCTCGCCGAACTGGCTGTGGAGGTCCACATGTGGTTGTTCAATATCGTGGTGAGATGCGGGAAACTCGCCTCTATGGCGGCGAGCATCGCCTTCGGGTCGTCACTCTCGAATTTATCGATGTGAAAGTTCTTGTTCAATTTGATGGATTTCTTCGCCACCCATTTAGACATAAATAGGGACTGGAAAATGAAGTTTAGAGTTAGTAACCATGTCATCACTAACCATATTGCCGCTAACCATGTAACCTATTCATCACCATGTTCCTCGTAAGAAAGCTCAAGTTCACGCAACGAGCCACGGAAAGGGCTATGCTCGAAATTTATCTATGAGATCGAATCAGAAATTATGAGATCCGTAGACAAACGAAAGTCGTCGACATAGCCCAGCGGCTTAGTAAGTTGAAGTGGCAGTGGGCGGGGCACATAGCACGCAGAACTGATGGCCGATGGGGCCGCAAAGATCTCGTATGGAGACTACATATCGGCAAGCTCAGCGTAGGACGACCAGCCACAAGATGGACAGAAGATCTCATCCAAGCGGCAGGAAGACGCTGGATGCAAGCCGCTTCCAACAGGTAATTTTGGAAACCCATGGAGGAGGCCTATGTCCAGCAGTGGACTTCTTGTAGCTAAATGATGATGATGAACCATCACACTAACATCACACTTATAAAGGCGAAAGTTTGTGAGTGTGTATGTTTATACTTCTCCACGTCTAAACGACTGGAGCGATTGCAATAAAATTTGGTATGGAGTTAGCCGGCACCCTGGATTAACGTATAGGCTACGTTTTACTGCGGGAAAATATAAAATATCTTATTCCCGTGGGAAAATCCCTAAAAATGTGAATATTTATTATTTTTAATGTTAATACACAATTTATTTTCCCTAACAAACCGCGGGTAACACCGCGGGGCACAGCTAGTGTCATCATAAAGGTCACTAGAAATGCCTACGACTATGTTCATTTTGTGGGGGCATAATGGGATGTGGCTGATAAGTAGGGACTTACGCAAGAACGAGCAGTGACGCGCGCGCGAGTTCCGCGGTAGAAAGAGGGCCAACATGTAGGTGAATACAACTGTAGATTTTCTAGCGCCGTGCGATCTGAATTGCACCTAATAGGGAATGGATGAAAATATCAGAAGTGCTTGAAATTTTTTTTGGTGATAGGAATAACCTTCCTTAACGCGGGAAAAAAGTTTCAATTTTTTTGGCCCCGTAGTTAATTTTTAAATATACTTAATATTTTTTCATTCGTAGTTCTGGGCTTAGTACGGCATATCAGACATATTCCTTAGTCCGCTACGTATAAAAAAAAATCCACCTTGAAAAGCTGTCATTGTCACCAGCACTTCTGATATTTTCATATTGTATCGCTGGGACTCTACCCTTTTTCTTTGATTGATTTTGCGGAGTGAATCTTCTGTACCTGTACTGTTATGTATTCTGTGGTTTGATGATGACGACGAGTGGTTCTCACCTGAAGCATGAGCAGCATTTGCTTGGGCTTGTCGAGCAGTCGAGGCGCGTGTATGTGGCGCGCCACACTCAGCGTGTGCTCGTCGGCCACGGCGTGGCCGTGGATAGACATCTCGGTCATACGCACGCCCACGTCCACTTTCGCCGGAGCCTTGCGGTACGTCGTCTGATCAAATGAACGTTTTAAAATAAAAACCGCCTTCGACTGGCAACTGCTGCATTAAAACAGATAAATAACTTAAACGAATATATTTTATTATGGCCTTTAGTACCTACCACGCATAATAGGCTATTTGACAGTGTGAAAAAAAACAGTATTATTTATATGTCTTCGTATAAATTATGAGCCTTAAAACCGCTTTATGGCATTTGAACTACAAAAACAATTATTATTTGTAAAAAAAATTAGATAAAATTTGATAATTATGTATCTGCACTGAGGAAGGTATAGGCCATACTCCACTACGGGGGCCAAGTCCGAATTGGGAAGAGACCCGTGCCCCTCGGTGGGGACTTAATGGGTTAATGATGATTATGATGATGTATCTGCAGCCATTGTATCAAAAATGGCCTGGATTGGCCGCCGATTCTATGATGACGTCACATGTCAGTAAAAATGGCGTCTGTCATTCATTCGTTCTTACGTTCATTGATTGGGGTACTGGCAAGTGACGTCATAATTCCTGTGCGACGCCATATTGCTTAAGATAGCGTTTTGGCGGCTTATTTGAAAAGTAAATTTTCGTCTGCCCTTTTTAGAAGAAATACACGAAAGAATTTAAAATTACCACTTTCTGAGGACTCCATGAACACTAACGAACAATATGAGATGGTTTTCAGAAATCGGTCAAACGTGTAAAAATTGTTTCTCTGTTTTTAGTACTGTCATTTTCAATTAGGTTCAATTTTCTTTCAAAGTTTGAAAATTTTATTTTTATTTCTAGATTTTTGTTGAATATGACAATGACTCCGCCAAAGTGTTTTCCGAAAGCAAATGGACGAGTCACTTTAAAAAAAAACCACTAAAATCGCTTCAAGTTTGAAATTCGAAGAGTTCCCTAGATTTCTTCAGGATCCTATCATCAGATCCTGACTTGGTGACTGTGGGTGTACCTGTGAAGTATTATTTTACCTACACTTTTAAACACAAAACAATTCCAAATCGGTCCAAGCGTCTTCGAGTATTCCCATCCATGGACTGAACGCGCCCAATGTTGCTCGCACTTACATTGTAGGTGTCCATATAGATCCTGTGATGCGTGATGCCGCAAGTGGTGAGGAACTCTGCCTTCGCGTCGCCGATGAAATAGTCGAGCGAGTCGGTGAGCGGGCCCGTCACGAAGTCCTGCGAAATAGGGGACACCGGCTTGGGGAGGACCTGCGGACCAAACGTTTTCACTGTAAAAAATTGTGGACAACCGTGGCTCAAGCGCATTGCGCTAGAGTAATGCACTTAACATGTGTGGAAATATTCTCCCAAATTGATATAGGGTCAGTTTCTGCATTGAGAATTTCGCTAAGTAATTACTTAGCTCTAGTGCTGTCTCGTCAAATTTCTCAGGAAAAAAGTGTGACAGAACGTTTAGTTTGTTTCTCTTTTTTCTTTTTTTCTCTATTTACTTAGAGAAATTCTCAATTCAGAAACTGGCCCATAGACTGTTATTTATAATTCTATTCTATTAGATACCTATTCTCAATTGGTACAAATGTTTTGAATTATAAGATAAGATAAGAATATTTTTAGAAAAAACAAAGAACACAAAATATTAATTTTATTTCTGATTCTAAAATTTTCAGCCGTAAGCTCTACCTGCATGGTGTGTGTTTTTATATGGTGTGAAGGTGCTATTAGAAAACCAGTAAACATCAACGTGTTGTTCCAGAAACTTTGCATCCGAAAATGAATCTCCATTAACACAATGCTTGAAATGCGGAGACCGAGGCATGCTTAAAAGGCATGAAAATAACGCAAATTTAAGGCCTAAGGCCTCACCTTAGGCTGATTATAACATAACATAACATTTACATACAGTCACATACATTGTTTCTGGCCCCACACTAGGATACCCTGTGTCGTGGGAACCAGAAACAGCGACGTCACAAACATGTAAACATTCAAGACCTGGGTTTCTTTTTTTTTGTCCCCAGCCGGGATTCGAACCCGGGACCTCTCGCATGGTAGGCAGATGCGCTAACCGCTGCGCCACAGAGGTCGTCATATTTTGACTTGATTGTTTTAGGTTTGCTTAAGTAAGCTATCTGTAAGATAAACTAATAAAAATGAACTGTGAATATTCCCCATTGCATAGGTTCTATTTTCACAGACTAATAGTGCGTCACGGCTAGTCTGTCGTCTGCGCTGCACCTAAATGGGGCCTTAGCACAGAATACATAATAGTACAGGTACAGAAGATTCACTCTGCAAAAGCAACTAAAGAAAAAGGGACTCTAGCAGCGATACATTTAGGTGCAATTCAGATCGCACGACGCTAAAAAAGCTACGTTATATTCACCTACATGTTGCCTTTCTTTTTACCGCATAACTCTTACATCTTCTGGCGCCTGAATTCTTACCTATTTCCCACTCCGGAGTGGTCACCGCATGTACTTACGCGTTCGATACCGACACGCGTAGTGAAACAGGCCTGGCCTAAGGCTGATCACCCAGCTAAATGCAACCTCTGTGGCGCAGCGATTAGCGCATCTAACTACCATGAGAGAGGTACCGGGTGCGAATCCCGGCTGGGGACAAAAAAAAAAAGAAACCCAGGTCTTGGCTGTTTACATGTTTGTGACGTCGCTGTTTCTGGTTCCCACGACACAGGGTATCCTAGTGTGGAGCCAGAAGCAATGAATGTGCCTGTATGTAAATGTAAAAATGTAAAGCGTACCTCCCCGACGTTGGCAAAGGATATGAGTGTGTCGTCCGACATGACGGGCGAGTCCATTTCGTGTAGAAGCTCGGCCTCCCCGCAGCGCTGCAGTGACGTCACGGGCCGCGCCTGCAGCAGGAACAGCGCGCCCTGCCGGAATTCACGGGAACTATTACGACTTACGAAGCGGTGGTGGCGTAGTGGGGTTGACCCTTGCTTCTCGATCATGAGGGTCTGGGTTCGAACCACGCATGTACCAATGACTTTTAGTTACGTACATTTGTTTGTACAGCAACACCATTCGCTGATAAATTGTGCCCGGATAACGGCGACAGGCTTGCCACTTGTTACGTTTGGGACCTAATAAACTCGGCAAAACGTGGGTCAAGTTCTAGAGACTGGTGCCTCTGCCTACCCCTTCGGGGATAACGGGCGTGAGTTTATTATTATTATTACGACTTTGTATATTAAATGCCTGACTGATCTTAAACGATCACTAAGATTAAGCAACATACGGCGCGTTCAGTCCATGGATGGGTCACCGTCTATGACTAACGCTAGTGGCATTTTTTCCGAGCGATTCCGTGCTTCGCAAGGTACGCTAAGCAGTTGGTGCCGGCTGCCGTCGATAGATGGTAGTCGTTAAGCCAAGTCAGAGGCCTTAGGGCGGCTTGAAAACTTCTGACAGTAAGACCAGCCACTAGTCTTACAAGCCTCCACCAATCCGGACTTGGCCCCCGTGGTGGAGTATGGCCTATACCTTCCTCAGGGAAGAGACCCGTGCCCCTCGGTGGGGACATAATGGGTTGATGATGATGATGATGATGATATTAAATTTATTAGTTAATTTACCAATTTGTCAGTAATTACAGACCTTACTTCATTCTACAACTATAGTCTGTAAAATATAGCTTGAGCTCCGCGACAGCTGTCATGGACATTTGCGTCCATGAAGTTTTGAATTTTTTCCCAGAATATTTGCACTGTGAAAACTCCGTACTTACTGCCATAGAATAGTGTACATGACAGCTGTCGCGGAGCTCAAGCTATATTTTACAGACTATAGTACTGTATTTTAAGACCCAATGAAAGAGCGGGATCCACCAGACACAGGTTCTGTAACTTATTTGGTGGGTTTCTGCACCTCATGTTGTGACCTTGCTGGACTGAATGAAAATTTTTGATTTTTTTATTATTATTTTGGAATCGCTCGTAGCCCCGGCCGCCTAAGTAATCTTAAACGATCACGAAGGTTAAGAAACATACGGCGCGTTCAGTGCATGCATGGGTGACCGTTCTATGACTGACGCTAGTGGCATCTTTCCGAGCGGCCCCGTGCTTCGGAAGGCACGTTAAGCAGTTTGTGGCGGCTGCCGTCGATAGATGGCAGTCGTTAAGTCACGTCAGAGGCTTTAGGGCGACTTGAAAACTTCTGACAGTAAGACCAGCCACTACTCTTACAAGCCTCCACCAATCCGGACTTGGCCCCCGTGGTGGAATATGGCCTATGCCTTCCTCAGGGAAGAGACCCGTGCCCCTCGGTGGGGACATAATGGGAACTTGGACGACACTAGCACTGGACCTATGGGTTGGCGTGAAAGAGGCCTATGCCCAACATTTTTGTTTGCTTTTTTGAAAAGAAACACACGAAATAATTTAGAATAACCACTTTTTGAGCAATCAATGAACACCAACCAAAAATCTGAGTAGGTTTTCAGAAATCTGTTAAATAGCCTATTCTAAGGGACTAGTCATAGAAAGCGCCCGAGGCGCGCGTACGATACGCTGCGTATCGGACGCTCTTTAAAATTGTATGAAGTTCTATGCAACGGATTACATCAAGCGTCCGCGTCCGTGGTGTGCGCCCAATGCGCAGCGTTCCGGGCGCGCGCCCCGGGCGCTTTCTATGACTAGTCCCTTACACTTGCCCCACAGACCCTGCTTCACTATTTACATTCAAACACACACATTTAAAACGGGAACTATATTTTATGTCATCAAAGTTTATATTTGTCATCAACTTGTACAGCGCCACCAAGTTATATGTTCAGGTGGGCAAAATTGTAACTAACTAATTGTAAATCCTGTTCCCCATTTTTTGTTTTATTTATTCACTTACTAAGATTTATAGATCTATTTTCATTACAATCAAAAGACGGGTTAAAATATTCTCATTTTACTAGGTAAATTTCTTAAAGGTTACTACTAAATTCTCCACTAGCGCCGCTGTCAACTGAACAGATAAGATTGTGGCACTGTATCATTTAATTAATAGATCTATCGCCACGAAATATTTTAATTCTCAGAAAAATAAAAAGTGTCGCCAGGTACAAATTACCAAATTAATGTCAATATGTACGTAGAAAAAGCGATGGATTATCTATATAATCTTAGTTCATCCATTGAATAAAAAAATTGTTCTCAAAATAACAGGTTTATTCCAAAAATAACAGCTCCGTACTCAGAATAGTAGATCCAAATAAATCGATTATAGTCCGCAGATTGAGATTTGCTTTTATTTGTTATTTTGTCATCAGTACAGTAGTTACAAATTATTTCTATCAATTCTCCAAATAATACTATTCGTTACCAATTTAATAGTTCAGTTCATTGATTTTATGAAAAAATGTTCAAACGATTCAGGCCCTTGCCAACGCCAGCGCCACCATCGCCAGCCCCATTAACCCAACCTCGCTCGAACTCAGTCGGTCTCTCTGCGAATCTGACGCTTCGTCAGACCCTGCGACATTAACACCCTAGCTCGTTCACAGCGCTTACCTCGCACACAGCCCACTCGATGTCCCTGGGCGCGGCCCACGCCCTTTCCAACGCCAGCGCTACCCTCGCCAGCTCCAGTATCTCAGCCTCGCTCATACTCGGTCGGTCTCTTTGCAGTTCTGGAACTTCCTCCACTGAGCCGTCGGGACCCACCCGTCGTTGCTTGGAGCCCAGCTGGCTGGAGACCAGCTGGAGGTCGGAAGCAGACGTGTCTTCAAAACGCTGAACGATGAACGTGTCGGGCTCCACTGCGCCGGAGACCACGCTCTGCGGATGGGGATTGGGTATTTGACAGGATGTCAAATGAGTTACTTTTAAAACGGAATTTTGTATGAAAATACTTGCTTGTGACGTCACATTTCAGAGCACTCTTTTTATGTTTCATCCATTTAAAAATTGTAATAACTAGTAAATGATTAAAAGAAATACATTTTCCGAATCATTTTGTAATTTTTGTTTTAATCGAGCATCTACTGTATTGCAGAGTTAGGATTATATTGTTTCTCTGTGTTGTCTATTGACCGCAGACATTGTGTGTGTGCAAGTATTGATTGCACTCATGGGCCCTGAGGTTCTTGGTAGATGAATATTCATAGTGTATTAGATTTAAGGTGATTTGAGAAAAAATGGTCAGAGTGGAGTTTTTCTTTTCGCTGCCTTTTTCTCACCTCTCCCAAGCCGTAGCTAGCAGTGACGAGCATTCTGGTAGGGTCTCCGCGGTCGGGGTGTCGTGTGAACAGTACGCCCGCGGTGCGCGCTCGAACTATCGCCTGCACCACCACTGCGCCGTCGCAACGGCACTTCTGCCCATTGATTCTGGGGAGAAAATTATGATAATAATTATCTTTTATTCTAATTATTACGAACAAAACGCACAGCTACCAGAAAAGGTACCCTATGTTATTCGGGAAGACAGGAATTTTAACAACTCCACATAATTCTTATTCTGTTGAACCACTACAAGTTGTAGTTGATTAGTATTCTTCTTTATTTTTGGGTCTCATTATTGTTATCTAAATAACTACGATTCCGGGGTGATTGTTGGTCTGGTTCTGTGGTCACATCTATTGGATCCGTAATATTTGAAGAGATGACTGCCAACCAGGGTTAAGATTATTCTTATTGTCCCCTCTAGTCCCTGAAATGCGCACCGCTAAGGAATGGAATTCGCTCCTCCCTCTGTTTTTCCGGAAAGGTACAATTTGGGTGCCTTTAAGGCTAGCGTGAATAGGCTCTTACTGAACCAACGAGGAACATCGTCGGCTCCATCTTGACTTACCATCAGGTGAGATCGGGGTCAATCGTTGGTCAGTTTTTAATAAAAAAAAATAAAAGAAGAAGGAACTTTCTGCCATGTCCCTGGCGAAATCCCAACCCAACCTCAACACTGCCACGAGGTGACTCATGCTATAGTCGGCGCGAGGAAACATGAACATGAGCAACAAGTCTCTCTCAGCACTTTCTGCGCTGCATTTGCGCATCCCAATACCGTCACAAGGCATCCCGCCCCATAGGTCTTACCTCCTGTAATTAGCGCTAGTGAAGGCGAACATGGACGCCCAACACGTCCGCACGGCTCTTAGGACGTCCGCGGCCGTACACCCCAGCACGGTGGTGTTCTGGCCAGCCGCCGACAAAGTCTCGCCATCCTCGCCCACCGCTGGAATACCGTGATAGTTGGGATGAGAAAGTCATTAAATATATGAAAGAAAATTTATGAGCGAGGAAGTGAGGGTGACACTTTTAACGGAGTACGAAATGTAAGTAATTTTAACTCTCACAGTCAGAATTATCTTACCCCACGTCAGGGTATTGGTTACTGTATATTTGTATTGGGATTTGACGTAATTTTTAGGGGCACGGGGTCCTCTAAAATAACTTGTGATGTTATTATGTTTGTAGAGAAACAACTGACAAAAATAGATTATAGGTAGATATGTATGAAGCGTCACGACGCGAAATCAAAATAGTCTAAATACGACCACAAGAAATTGATACACCAACAAGAAATATAATAACATGATCTAATAGAATAATAGAAGTGTAGGTAATTATAAAATATTTTATTTAAATACCTAAAGCAAAACCTGATAACCTTTTCTTCAGTAGCGATAAATTAAACCACATGTAATATGGGAGCATGACTCTAAAATAATTATGTTTCTCATATTTATCTTTGACACAAACTATACCGGGTGTCCCAAAACTCGACGTCAACCCGAAGCCGGGTGAAAAGGCAAGTCAAGCTGGTTGTCAGAAAAATATAAAAAAAATCTAAGTTGTATGATTTCAAAATTATAGGCATTTTTTTAAAAATCGCAAAATTACACACCCTGTGACAGTCTTTTTACTCCTGTTGCCACAAATCTTTACTTTTTCCAATTATTTTCTTTGCTGTGTAACCCTGAATAATGCTTCTCTAAACTGTAATCAAAATTTTGAAACCAGCTGCTCTAGCTTGCATAAAAAATAGGACTTATTTCCTAGAAAAACTTTCAAAATAAAAAATTGCCTAGTTTTAACTGACTGTATTGAACAAAAAAATCATACAACTTAGATTTTTTTTATATTTTTCTGACAACCAGCTTGCCTTTTCACCCGGCTCCGGGTTGACGTCGAGTTTTGGGACACCCGGTATATTTGCACAAAACGAAATAAACTTTGGATTTTTGGAATCTAAAGAATCGGTTTTGCGTTGTTTCGATATTGTTATTGGCCCACCATAATCATCAGGCCTTTTCAGCTGTTACCTGAAGACCTGACGGCAAACCGCAGGTCTGGTCCCAGCTGCTGCTGGTTGGCCTTTCCGATCAAGTCCTCCAAGTGCGCCCGGACCTCCTCCATAACGTCCGCCACTACTTCCGTCGACTCAAACAGCTTCACCGCCCTGGAATTACATTTAGTACAAAATATTGCAAAAATGGGCTAGTTGCCCTAAAAAATGTAATTAGTCCGTCTTTTAGATTATTCAAAAATAAGGGACACGTATTTTTTTATTTATAAATTACACCAAAAATTACAGACATAGCCCATTAAAGTTACGTGTGACGTCACGCCGTGCTGCATTTTTTTGGCACGGAGTGACGTCACACGTAATTTTAATGGCCTATATCTTTATTATTTTTTGTTTAATCGAAAAAAGAAAAAATACGTGTCCAATATTTTTTTATAATCTAAAATACGGACTAAATTGAATTTGATTATTTTGACCCTGGAAACTACCCTAATAGGGTAACTTTCTAACGGGATTATTAACGGGATTAATAAACGCAATTCCTCTATTAAATTACTTGTCAGTTCATTTTGTTTCCGTGTTTTGTTTTTGTATTGTTGGTACATTTATGGTTAACAGAAGAACTTATGGTTAAGTGTATGAGTGTGTGTGTGTGTGTGTATGAGTGTGTGAGTGTGAGTGTGTGTGTGTGTGTGTGTGTGTGTATGAGAGTGTGTGTGTGTGTGTGTGTGTGTGTATGCAAAGCTCAGAATAAGGACTTTCTTATTTCGAGATGCAAATGCAAATAAATGTTATCTATTAATCATTATTGACGTTAGACGGTTCATAGATTGAAGGTACCGACAAAGGTTGCTCGTCTTACCTATTACACTTCTCCTTGAACACCTCTTCCTTGTAGTCTTCATTGCAGGCCTCGATGTCGCCAATAGCTGCTTCGATTTCCGGATTTGCCTCCAAGTGTCTGTCTAGAGCAAGAGTCGTGAGGCAGAAACCAGGTGGAACGCGGAAGCCCTGGAAACAATCTACGTTTTTGCATCTACGCCTGGCGATTTACAGTGCCATCATCTTATCTGTTCAGTTGATAGCGGCGCTAGTGGAGAATTTAGTAGTCTTAACATTTAAGAAATTTACCTAGAAAAATGAGAATATTTTAACCCGTTTTTCAATTTTAATGAAAATATATCCATAAATCTTAGTAAGGATTTACAATTAATTAGTTAGTTACAATTTTGCCCACCTGAACAGATAACTTGGTGACGCTGTACAGAGCTCTTGTGACAAGTCTGTTCATTTGTATACCTCTTGTTGTACTAACGCTTAATTAACTACACTATACAGGTGAAGTGACTACTGTGGATGTAATGCTCCAGGGCACATTTTAATAAAATTGCAGCTTATAATACCTACGTCTCAGCCTAGGCACAGGCCTTCTCTAAGAAAGCTGAGAGAGCCCACCGCGGATTAGCAATTTCAAGTGCTATATTAACACTCTGTGCAATATTCGAAAACCACAGATTTGTATTGGTAACTATTTAGGTTTCCACAACTCCACTGCTAATGAGCCTATATTCTGCATGAAAAAAAAACTACATTTTATTAAAATATCTACGCAATACTTTCTCCTATGTTCTTATTTTTGTTTGAAAGCAAAAAAATGAGCCCGTAGCTACGGCTACCGAATATCTAAAGTAGGCCCTTCCCGACAGATAGCTGCCACTCAGAAGTTCACCCTGCAAGCCTCCGCGCCACTAGATCGCCCCTTTGGTTATTCAAGAGCATAAAGTCACGCTTGCAACCTGGAGGGATATACCGAGGGTTTGCCACTTTCATCAACATAGTACCTACAGTCTGTTAGCTTTTACTTTTCGAATATACCTCGGCTACTATCGGATAGAATCGGATATATTCGTGTAATAGAAATATCGGAACTAATGTCACTTAATTTCACTTATACAGAGCAGGAAGTAGTATTACACTCGTGTGCTTTCGGCGAAAAACGAAGCCTACTCTAGAGCCCGAGGTATATTCTAAAAGACTCTACTTTGTACTTTTGTAGTCTTAGTTGGTGCTTGCAACTTCGCCGGCTATCGTGTCACAGGCGGCGCGCCCCGTTTCTGCCATATCAACTACCTAATGCCGGGTTTTCACGCTCTTAGTGCGCTCGGACCGAGTGGCCCATCCGAGCAAACTAATGCTTCTGATTGGCCATTTTAGAATCGTGGCGAAAAACCGTCCAATCAGAAGCATTAGTTTACTCGGATGGCGCACTCGGTCCGAGCGCACTAAGACCGTGAAAACCCGGTTTTAATACTAACGTGTTGTTTTTGCACAGCGGTGAGCAGCGCCAAGGAAGCGCCCTTCCCGCCCGACAGTTGCTCGCAGGCCGCCGCTCCGTCATCCAGCGAAACGCAAAAGCCCGCGGCCGCCACTTCTGCTCGCGGGACGAAGCGGAGGGAAGGCGGCGGCGCGATCGGTACCCGCGGCTCACCAGGTTCTGCTTAGGGAAGGTTTCTTGCAATGGCCATTATGGGCCTTAGGGTTTTTTTATATGTAAAGACATGCTTTTGTGTTTGTTAGCGGTCTCCGCAAACATGCTGGTTAGGGCAGAGGTGTTTAGTCTGTGGTGGCGGATTTTTAGGTTAGAAAAAGACAAATTCGATGGAAGTGTTTGTTGATCACACAAAATGTGTAATTAATGAGTTATTAAGAAGAAGTGGCAGTTAAGGACATTCAATGTCGTTTCTTCGTTTACAGGTATGTTTAATTTAAGTACCTAGTGTGTTATGGAACCTGTAAGTTAGCTTTTATATTGGCAATAAAATTCTTTGTTTACAGAGCAACACATTTGTTTTAACTGCTCCATGAATAAAATCATATATAAAAAAAATTGTAATTAAGTCGCGGCTGGGGACAAAGAAAAACCCAAGTCTTGGTTGTTTATATGTTTGTGACGTCGCTGTTTCTGGTTCCCACGACACAGGGTATCCTATAGTGTGGGGCCAGCAGCAATGTATGTGCCTGTATGTAAATGTTATGTTATAACCTCCTCAGATGACTTTGAATACAAATAATAAAAAATAAATAAATAAACTCACGCCCGTTATCCCCGAGGGGTAGGCAAAGGCACCAATCACAAGAACTGGGCCCACGTTTTGCCGAGTTTATTAGGTCCCAAACTTTGAATACAATAATAGAAATATATCCTCGTAAGGCCCGACCTTGAAAAGAACAATTGATTTTGTGATCACCTGAAGACATTGGGCCTCACGAGGATATTGTTATTTTCAAGGTCAGGTCATCTGTTCGAAAAAAACCACAAAAAGCAGGTCTTCAAGGACTAAGGAGGTTAAACGCTTGGATTGTGGGCTTGATTGTATGGAAGTACGTAAGTAATTTTCTGAGATTAAAAAAAAAATAAGCTTGATAAATATTGCATGCTGCCAATGATAAATGCCGGTTTCTGAATTGAGGATTTCACTAAAGTAAATACTTAAGTGGGTGATGTTCTGTCACGCTCTTTTTTGAGAAATTTGCCGAGACAGCACTACCTAGTAGTTACTTAGCGAAATTCTCAATTTAGAAACTGGCTTTTAGTGCCCTAATCTGTGCTGTGCTGTGATGTTATGTGTAAAAAAGGTTATAAGTATTTATTTCTTCTAAAGAATCCGGGATATAAAAAAAACCGTATTATTTAAGTATGTCAGTAAAAATGGCGTCTTTTATTCATTCATTCTTTATTATTATTTTTTTAAATTTTAGTTTCTAGGAAGACTAACAGCTATTACAAAGTTATAATATACAGGAAAATTAGGACACACTGAGCCAATTAGAAGTCTTCACAATTAGACGCAAATTATAAAAAACGCAGACAGTTCACAGAAGATAACCAACATTCAAATACTTACAAACAAAATTACACAAAGGCATCAAACGTTAGGTATAGTAACAATAAATTATTGTTAAAGGAGATTGCTTCAGTCCAAGCTCCGCTCACCTCAAAAAACTATGTGTCAAAAACAAGTGACTAAGCACACGCCTCGCCTCAGCCGGTGCAGTATTAAACAAGTCTAAGTTACATTGATCAGACAATATATTAAAATTCCTACTTGCACGCACGAGATAGGTGTTCTTTCTGTAATTAGTTGATACGTGTGCGATGTGTAAAATTGTTTTCTGTCGCAAGATTCTAGATGGTACACGAATACCATCTGTGTTGCTGTGCTGTGCGAATGCTGCTGCTGTGTTGTGCATGTCGCCAGTGGGTAAACATGAGCATGAAAGTGCATGCGTGCAACCCGCTTCACAGTAAAAACAACACTGAAGGCAGAAGATCCATCCCAAGGTTGTCTGGAAGAGATCGCTTTTAGCGATAAGACCGCCAATTGTATACGACTTAGATGTAAGGTTTCAAATGTATATATATCTCTTTCTGGTGTGTACAATAAAGAGTTCTAATCTAATCTAATCTAATCACCCCCGCATCCGGATAGCGCGCACGCGGGTTGCGCGCCCGCAGCCAATCCGCGTTCCTCGCACGTGCTAGCCGCATGATAGGGTAAACTATAGTATTGCTGGCACCCAACTAATCATTGGCACAGTGAATTTTAAACACAAATATTAAGAATTAAAATTGCTTAAAGGGCATTTTGGTAGTTTTTTATAATTAGCCTTTTTAAGTACAAAACATACATACAAATTATAAGTGCCAATGACTGATATTATTAGTGACAATGTTTGTACCTGTAATGCCAATGACTGTAGTTTTGGAGACATTTTCAAATTATTATTATTTTTCTTAAATAAAACTATGACAAAAAGCACAAATTATTTTTTATTTCCAACCTATACTCATATTCTAACTAATAAAAATGGTTAATAGTGATTGAATATGAAATTGAATGCTCAGGAAGCAAATTAAGTCAAGGTTTTGCTTAAGGTGCCAATCAATGTATAGTTTACCCTAGGAAAAACATGTATCAAATGATAGGATGCGGGTAGTCCGCATGCCGACGAGATCCGCGTGCGGGCTAAAATACGCGTGACAAAAGGCCCTAAGAGCCATAAAACGCTGGACCCACGCATACAATACAAACCTGCAGGTTCGCCAGAGATAAGAAGCAGTCCCGTGGCGGGGTATCCGTCGATGCAGCCGCCCACGGTCAGGTAGCGGGTGTCGCGGTCGTAGGGCGCCCCGCACAGCAGCCGCCCGCCCTCGGACGCCGACGGGCGGACCACTAGGCGCAGCGACTTTTTGGCAGCTGAAAATGTTATCACACTAATATTATAAACGTGAAAGTTTGTGTGTGTGTTTATATGTTTGTCAGTCTTTAGCGCTGAAACGGCTGGACGGATTTTAATAAAATTTGGTATGGAGTTAGCCGATACCCTGGATTAAAACATAGGCTACGTTTTACCGCGGGGAAATATCTTATTCCTACGGGAAAATCGATGAACCGCGGGTAACACCGCGGGGCACAGCTAGTAATAAATATATTAAGATCAGATTTTTTTACATTACCTTACATAACCTCACGCCTGTATCTCTGAGGGGTAGGCAAAGACCAGGCCATGGCACATCATGCCATGATCGATTTTGCTGTACTCAAGTTGAACAAATTAGCTTCGACAATACGAAGGCAAGCTGAAGACAGGGCGCTATGGCGCTCATTAGGGGAGGGCGATGTCCTCAAGTGGACTAATATAGCTAGATGATGATGAATACGAAGGTTTAAACCCACACTAGGCAAATATTGCCCAATGGAAAATGTGTTCAACAAATTACCAGATTATACTTTGCTTTCTATTTGCTTTTACATTTGATATTGTAATAAATAATTTTAATAATTAATATTAAGTGTTTGGACGTCATTTTTATTTGTTATTTACACGCGTACACTATGCTAAGCTTCGCTCGACAATATTTTAATCAATTGTTTGTTACCACCTGGACTAAAGCTGAATTAAAATAATTATAGCACACTGCCCGACAAAGTAAGACCAATTTTACTGTGTCATTTACGTAGGTACTGAAAAATGCCGCGCGATTCAATAGTAAACGTGTTGAGTAACTTACTGGTCACGTTGATGACGAAGGCATCGGGAATGCCCTGAACATTTTCGGGAAAGTCAATCAGCCGGAAGTCCGTGGACTCGATGCAGTCCACGGTGAAGTTGGGGAACCTCACGTTTCCAGACGTTACACTAAAAGTAGAATAATTATTTTGTAGTAATTAGAAGACGAGACACACTAAAATATATGAATTGTTTGAGGCAGGCGTACGTTTTTAAACGTCCTAGCTGTGACTGGAGTGTTGCATTGATTGAATTCTATACGGCCCCCGTTTTACAGTGCGTGTCTTATCCTGCCTTAGCTTTATATCTGTGTTTATAATGAACCAAGGTTTATGCTCAATAGTCTCGGATGATCGACTCGGTAGATCGACTCGGTAGATCGATCGGCTATAATGACTGACAGTATTTTTTAAATTATTTATTACTTTGACGAAATTAAACGAACAAAAAGAAGGGTGTTTTGGAAAAACAACCAAGGTCGTATTTTTGTGTTTTTTTTTTAGTTTAGGTACCTAGAATATAGTATGAAGTACAAATAGTACCATAGAGCAAAAAAAAATTACAAAAATGTGAACTTGGTTGTTTTTCCAAAACACCCTTCTTGTAAGTCGCGAAATATGTTAATGCAATGACAAATTAATTTGTTCAAATTATTTGTGCAACTTACTGCGACAGCGCTCTGTAGCTGGCTGCTTTCAACTGAACCATAGTTCCGTCGCGCGCCACCAGCACCAGTTCAACAGCCCTGTGGAAGAAACAAACCGCAATTAAAAGTAACAACAACCATTATTTACCCAGGCCGCACACAACAATTATTATTTTAAGACGAGTGTTTCTTTGAATCCAAAGCGAAGCGTACAGTTTGTCCAAAAACACTAAAAACCGGAAGTGAAAGTTTATTAATAGTTTTATTGATAAGTCAAAACATTTACTATATTTATTGAAGCACAATACCTTATTTTATGTAATAGCTCAAATTTTTAATTTATATAATGCTTCTAAGCGCAAGCTATTAAGAAACATAGACAAAAAGTCTGAGCAAAACCGCCCTCTTTAATTTCTACTCTTTCTGGACAAGCTAGCTGTAGGAATCTGAGCGCAGCGAGGGATTTAAAGTACACAACTCGAGCTTAAAAGTGTTGCTTCCGAGGTGGACAATCTACTTCTTATCACCCTCTAAGAAAAAAGACAATGCTCTCTGGAGTTGATAGAATATTTTTCAATAAAGAGACATTATTTTTTAGAAGCCTAAGTAAAATCCGAATGTGAGTGCGTAAACTTTCGCGCGTTTTTTATTTTTTTTTATGATTTGGCTCGCGCGCGGTTTCATTATCATACAGCCAGTCATTTGTTCATACCATATTCGTGAATCGTGATTGAACTTTTTCGTGAAATAACCTTTTACTAAAAATATCCGCATCCAAACTAGAATCGCCTTTCCTCCCTATGGTTTAAAGAGCCATTTTGGTCCCTGTTTAAGAGCTACTATACTAGCTGTTTTTGATTAGATACGATAAAAGGACCTTGGCCTGATAATGGTCATAGCTGGAGTTGCCAGTGTCGAAGCTCTATTTCGCTTGGCAAAGAGAAGAGAGGAATCCAGAGCTGACGGCTAACCGCTAGTGGTAGAGACGCACTAAGAGAAGAAGAACAGGGGTAGGCAGAACCCAGGGACTGCCCCATGCTACGATCCTGACAAATCACTTTCGCTTCATCATCATCATCATCAACCCATTATGTCCCCACCGAGGGGCACGGGTCTCTTCCCTGAGGAAGGTATAGGCCATACTCCACCACGGGGGCCGAGTCCGGATTGGTGGAGGCTTGTAAGACTAGTGGCTGGTCTTACTGTCAGAAGTTTTCAAGCCGCCCTAAGGCCTTTGACTTGGCTTTACGACTGCCATCTATCGACGGCAGCCGGCACAAACTGCTTAACGTGTCTTGCGAAGCACGGAACCGCACGGAAAAATGCCACTAGCGTTAGTCATAGACGGTGACCCATCCATGGACTGAACGCGCCGTATGTTGCTTAACCTTAGTGATCGTTTAAGATCACTCAGGCAGCCCAGGCTACGAGCGATGCATTAGTCGTTGCATGCATGCACGCCGGTTTCGGGTACTTTTGAGGATGTAGCGACTATAATAAAGAAAGGAATGTTGCGTTGGTTTGCAGATGTGGAGAGGATGAAGAAAGAAAGACTGACGAAGCCGAATGTGAGTGGAAGAGCCGGTAAGGGACGCCCCAGGCGGACATCATCATCAACCCATTATGTCCCCACCGAGGGGCACGGGTCTCTTCCCTGAGGAAGGCACAGGCCATACTCCACCACGGGGGCCGAGTCCGGATTGGTGGAGGCTTGTAAGTCTAGTGGCTTGTCTTACTGTCAGAAGTTTTCAAGCCGCCCTAAGGCCTCTGATTCGGCTTAACGACTGCCATCTATGGCGGGCATCTACGCTCGACTGACAGGCGGACATACTTCGACCATATAGGGGATGTATTAGCCGAGAATGTATCTTAGACCAAAAAACTACTCGGTACCTGCGCGGTACGACTTCGCTGTTGATGGCCTGGACCTTGGCACCGCGTAGCTGCAGCCACTCGGATGCGCGTGCGCCGCCCGCCGCCTCGAACTCGGATGCGCGTGCGCCGCCCGCCGCCTCGAACGATTGAAACTGTCCTTGCAGGCAGCCCCAGCGGGCTTCGCTCGAGTCTTCACACTGGTCCCTGTGGGGTAAACGAATACATGGAAATCATAGTCTTTTAGTCTCCACAAATAAAATAAACTAATCTGGTTTCGGTGTGCTAGTTTTTAGGGTTCCGTACTTGAAAATGATAAACCGGAACCCTTAAGGCATCACTTTGTAGTCCGACCGTTTCGTTTGTCTGTCAAGAAGCACGACTATCTCCGGAATGCGAAGGAATCAAGTTAAAATTAACCCTTAGCCAGGCATGGGAAGTAAGAATTTTTCATTGGTTATGGACTTTATTTCGAAGTGATAAGGTTCAATTCAAAGTGGTACCTATTAGACCTCCGCCTGGCTAAGGGTTAAAACAAATGCTTAAGTCTATGGTCCCTTTAAGCTGTTAAAAAATCCAACTTCTACGTTGACGTAAAAAAAAGATACGGCCACTTACGTCGCAAAAAATCTTATATTTCCATACTTCAAGTAATAAAAATTCATTGGGACCTTCCCGATAACCTAGAACTACAAAATTTAGCAAGTAATATCGTCATATTTTACAATCGCAGAGAAAAATCTGAAAACTATTAGATATACATCATCATCATCATCAATCCATTGTCCCCACCGAGGGGCACGGGTCTCTTCCCTGAGGAAGGTTTATGCCATACTCCACCACAGGGGCTAAGTCCGGATTGGTGGAGGTTTGTAAGACTAGTGGCTGGTCTTACTGTCAGAAGTTAGTATAGATATACATTTTTACTAAAAACATTAAAAAAATACTTTCGGGAATAATTCGGAAAAAACTACCGAGCCCGCATCGCTCTTACCAGGTTTTTTGTGTAGGCATATGCCCAACAATGGGAGTCTCAGCGAGCTAGCTAAAAACCAGCGCCGCCCGGGTTTAACAGATTAGCATGATAGCTGATAGAATCACTCGTAGCCTGGGCTGCCTGAGTGATCTTGAACGATCACTAAGGCTAAGCAACATACGGCGCGTTCAGTCTATGGATGGGTCACCGTCTATGACTAACGCTAGTGGCATTTTTTCCGAGCGATTCCGAGCTTCGCAAGGTACGTTAAGCAGTTGGTGCCGGCTGCCGTCGATAGATGGCAGTCGTTAAGCCAAGTCAGAGGCCTTTAGGGGCGGCTTGAAAACTTCTGACAGTAAGACCAGCCACTAGTCTTACAAGCCTCCACCAATCCGGACTTGGCCCCCGTGGTGGAGTATGGCCTATACCTTCCTCAGGGAAGAGACCCGTGCCCCTCGGTGGGGACATAATGGGTTGATGATGATGATGATAGCTGAAATGTATGCAACCTCCGACGACACTCTACGACATATTTGTTTTAAGTTTTATCTATAGCTAGCCTCCTTTCTCAGGGCACTCACAGCAAGTCCTGCCATTGGCTGTCGGTCCAGCGCTCCGTGGCCAGCGCCTGCGCAGCCAGGCCCGCGCTCCAGTCCGCCGGGTGTCGGACTGCCCGCGACGCGTCCGCCCATCTGCAAGCAAATGTGGACTTTGTGCTTAGAGAAGATACCGCTTAAGTTGCTATAATACACTAACATTAACATTCCATTGCATTTTTTTACATAGCCTCTCTTGTGTCCCATTACTGCGAAGGCCTCCCCTCCTTTCTTCCAACTCTCTCTGTCTCCAACCACCTCGCACCATCCCGGGCAAATGCATTGCATTACATATCTATATCTATCTCTATCTAATATATAAAATTCTCATGTCTCAATGTTACTGCGCATCAAGGAGAATTTAATTCTCCTTGCTGCGCATACTCCTCCGAAACGGCTTAACCGATTTTCATGAGACTTTACATGTATATTCGGTAGGTTTGACAATAGATTGTTATCTATTGTTCATATGGCAAAACAACGTTTGGCGGGTCAGATAGTTATTTTATCGGAGGGCACGGCAGTGCCCCCGCCATAATAACTTACAGTTTCAGGTGTACTAACAATATGTTAATCAGTAAACAGTTATCAGCAGCTTTTATAACAGCTGTTAACAAATTGTAAATGTAAGTGCGAGTAACTGGGAGTGTCTTTTTATTTTGTACTCTTTGGTGACTTACTACTAAAATTATGTCATTTTATGGAAAAAATACCTCCCCTTCGGGAAAATAAGGGAATTCTAAATCAGTAAGCCTTTTTTGCTTCATCTATCCCTTGTGTGGAACGAACATTCTGCCGTTGCAGGATCCCAACGTAAGTATCTTATTATGGCAATATTGCACGTCGCAGTCAGCAAGAAAAGTACTCACATAAAACTGAACACGACATGTTCGTCGCGGGCTTCCCCGGCGCGTCGCAGGAGGCCGTTGTAGAGCACACGCAGTCTGCCCGTGCTGAGAACCTGCACTGTCAGACCACCAGCGCGCAGTCCGCTCTCTGTCTGCTGCCAGGCGCCTACCAGCGTGTCCGGATGCCCTATGTTGAGAATAAAATAAGTAAGAAAATGTAACAGCAAACAGAACACACGCAGTCTGCCCGTGCGGATAGCCTGCACTGTCCAGACTACCACCGCGGAGTTAGCTGTTTCTCTACTTCCAGGCACCTACCTACCAGCGTGTCCGGATGCCCTATGTTGAAATTAAAATAAGTAAGATACTTCACAGCAAACAGGACACACGCAGTCTGTACGTGCGGACAGCATTCACGGTGCAGACCACCGGCGCCTCGAGTTGAGAATAAAACATGTAATAAACGGTACAGAACACTGGCAGTCTGCCTGACTTTACAGGATGAGTTCACTGTTTCCTAAGAAGCGACTGCTAGAGCGGGTCCGGGTGTCCTGAGTAAAGAATACAGCAAACACAATACACAGTGCTTGGCAAGGCACGTTAAGCAGTTGGTGCCGGCTGCCGTCGATAGATGGCAGTAGTTAAGCCAAGTCAGAGGCCTTAAGGCGGCCCGAAAACTTCTGACAGTAAGACCAGCCACTAGTCTTACAAGCCTCCACCAACGTGGACGTGGCCCCCGTGGTGCAGTATGGCCTATACCTTCCTTAGGGAAGAGGCCCGTGCCCCTAGGTAGGGACATAATGAGTTGATGATGAAACACAATACTCGCAGACTGCCCGTACTGAGAGCCTGCTCGTGGAGCCCGCAGTTTACTGCCAGGCCGCTACTAGAGTGTGTTTGGATACCCTGGCGTGAGAAGCAAACTGTTACATCGTCAAAGTGATATGGCCGTTCTTTGAGTGTTGCAAGCCAAACTTGATCTGGCTCGGTCACAGTTTTCGAGTCTCTATTATTTCGATTCTTTTTCCAATTTTAATTAAAAACAAAAGTCCCAAAACAAAGAAGATGAATCGTGCTGATCACCCTGGCGCCAAAGGCAGCTTTTTTCGCCCATAGCATCAAAAGACACATTTTCTGACTTAAGTATTTGGCAGTTAGTTTGGCTTCGCTTATCATTTAGGCTTAAAAAATGTTGATTAATCGGCTATGATTAATTTTGTTGCGAAGTTGAAGGTCAAGTTAACACGAATTATCATCACAATTTATAAATACCGATATCATAAGTACTTATTGATAAATTAATTTATTGATATCATTACAATCATACAAGCACCTGTTCTCTATCTTTTATCTTGAATACGTCAAGATCGTCAAATCGCTGAAAGATAAGTCTAGCTTGGCAAAGAGAAGGTGGCTTCGTTGGCAAGCATCACAAAGAGACTAAGCTCCACCTCCGCCCGTCGTTCTGCAGTTCAATCAGCAGCACAGTGCCATCAGAAGCATCGATTCGGCTCTTACGATTTTTTTTTATGTATCGAAAATGTGCCTAAATATCTTACTTGAAATATCTTGCTTCACAAAGAGACTGAGCTCGGCCTTTAGCCCGTTCTTCTGCAAGCCGAGCAGCAGCGCTAAGCCCCCAGAAGCCGACGCGTCCTGATGGTCAGCTCCTTATCTTCGAGACATTAACAACTTACTTGGCAAAGTGAAGGCAGTCCCATCGGCAAGCTTCACAAAGAGACTGAGCTCGGCATTCAGCCCGTCCTTGCGCAAACCAAGTAGCAGCGCTGACCCATCGGAAGCTGTCGCCCTGATGGTCAGCTCCTCATTTCCGAGACGTTTTTCCTGAGCGCGCGCCTTCCAGCGGTGCACGACCCAGCGCGCGCAAATCAGCTTCAGCGGGTAGTTCCAACCTGGATGTGGCGACATTTTGAATCAATGTGATGTTCAGCTTGGGTATATTCTTCTTCATCTTCACTTGTCGATAGAAAAACATATTTAAGTGCTACAGCTGGATGTTAAGTATAAGTAAAAAATAAATAATATACGGTCCATGGAGTTACGAATTTGGAAGTCCTAAGACGTGTCAAACGTTCCCGAGAACTAACGTTGACAAAAAATGTATCCGAGTGCAAGGGCGGAGACAAGATAGGTACAGACTTCTTCAAATTAACATGATGGGCAAGATAAAGGGAAGGAGGTGTGTTGGCAGAAGAATTCTTGGCTCAGAAACATCAGCTACCGGGCGTATGTAGCGAAAGCGAAAGCTTGCCAAGTTATAAAAGAGTGTGTGGAGCTGAGCTCCAACCTTTACTAGTGGAGAGGCACAGGTAGAAGAATATGCTTCCAACGAACAAAACGTCAGGTTGAGTATGTTGTAGATAGACACCAAAGTTGAGAATATTCTTTATGGTACAATGTACACCAGCCTTATTACGTAACTCTCCACTCTATCGGGTTCAGCATTTAGACAACTCGAAAGAGTCAAAATAAGGATGTATAATAACAGTTCGGAGTAGGAGTGTGAGACACCCACCTACTGGGAAAAAAGTCTCAGAATGTAACAGTGTGACATAAGGCGGTGTGACATACTGGGAACAAAAGGGCTAAATCACACCTCCATACAGTGGAGTCTTAAGTAATTGCGCCCCAGAGCACATGAAAGAAAAATGTACTGGGGTAGTCAGATTTTTTGGATTAAAATTAAATAACATTAGATTAAGGAGATAATGGAGAACTTGAACAAAAAAAAATTTAATGTTACGAATTTTATTTTCTCTTTTATAATACTTTCATAATTATAACCTGTTGAAAAATTTGTAATATACAGTAAAATGGTACTAAATCGTGTCATACGAATCGGGCTCTTTTAGAATTAAATAAAATAAAAAAAATTAATAACTTTTGTAATATAGTACCTAGTAACTTTATTTTTTGAGATCTCGAAAAACAGTACCTAAGTCACTTAAAAGTTTTTTTCATTTTATTTTATATCTTCTTTGGTATAAAAGCTACGTCATTCCAATGTACCTAAGTAACAAGCAAGATGTCCGAAGACTTCCAAGTCGCATCCCGCGTCTCCCGCTAATGGATTCGCTCCCGCTACATTTAGGATCTAAATGCGTCCATTATGCACTATGGTATAAACACTGCTATCTGATAGTCACAGTGAGTGGACACTAATGACGATTTCGTAATGATTCAGTACCGGACCGGTTCTCGCGTTAACAAATATGCCCTCGACCTCCTCTTTGTCGTGGACCACATAACACAGTTCATCGGAGTTTACTAACGTTGCATTACATGAAAAAACAATTATTTATCTATTCTGTGCTTTAAAGCGAAATACTGAAAACGGTATAGGATTAGTAATGGTAACGGATTAGGTAGAAGTATATACCATTATGGGTCAGTTCCTGAATTCTTGAAATAACTACTTAACTGTAGTGCTATCTCGTCAAATTTCTCTGAACAAAGCGTGAGAGAACGATACTTAAATATTTACTTAGTGAAATTCTCAATTCAGAAACCGTCCCTAAGTCATTTAGCTTAATACGTTGTGGAATGAAAGAAGTTGTAGTGACTAGAATTGAAAATGAACGTGGGAGTGGGTTGATATGGACCGGTAAGCGTCGTACCAGGCAGAGATACTTCGACCTAATAGGGGATGTACCTCCCAAGCAGCAAAAAGTAGTACTATAAAATACCATAGAACGTTTTGTAAAACACTGTCCTTGGTTCTATAAAACCCCAAAGAATTATTAGCAAAAGAAAACACAAGAAGTATGTATGTACCTACTCGAAACCGGTGGCGTACGCGCAATGACTATCTAATGAATGTTGATCAAGCCATAGAAGCTTATCAGCATTGTGGCAAGTGACAAGCCCAGGTCTCTGCCTGGCCCTCCGGAATTCACGCGTGAGCTTATGAATGTAAGGTACGAACGAAGTAGTTTTGTCCGTGAGTAACTCACAAGAATGCACACGTTTATAGAACGAACGGAAACTCAAGCCAAAATATTTACAGCAGTATGTGACATCGCAAGTTGCGAGTGACGCTATGCAACGTACGAACAGCTTTTATTCATATTCGAGTCTAAATAAATCGTGTTTTGTATGTCGTTTGCTTTCTAAATGATTGTAGTAAAAGATACACCGCGGCGAAGTATCTAGTTTTCAAAGAAATTCTTAGGTCGTCAAATTCATGTTTCTTTTACACTACAATTTCACCCCAACGGAATTTTGAGTCAGCCGCGGTTTTATTCAGAATTCCAAGAACAGAAAAAGAAAGATACAAAGACTCGAAACATCCGATGCATTTGTGGAATATCCTAGCTAGATAATCTACTTAACGGATAAAGCTAATTCAATTTTTAAAATAACACATACAAAATAACAAACAACGCACAACTTACTTCTCTGAGCATAGTGGCCCTTTTTCTTCGGATACTTCCTGAAGAAGATCAGATACACCACCAGGATGCCGGTGAACAGGCCAGTATGCAGCAACACGTCCATCAGATCCATAGTCATCTCAGTTCACTTCACTTCACAAAGCTCCACTTCACAAAACTACTTCACACAATAAACACATTCGCATAAATAGTTATGAACAGTCACCTCACGACCATATCTGTCCAATGCCGACGTGCGACTGTTTGTGTCCTTATGATTCTAATCACAAGTGTCCGGTAGCATGAATACCGAACTTGATAATGAGACAGAAAAATAATACTAGCGAACTGCACAGTTGTTAACTTACGCTGGAATTAGCACAGCATATAGCACAGGGTATCCTAGTTTGGGACCAGCCCGTACATTACGTAACTTTCCACTTTATTGGGTTAAGCATTTAGACAACTCCAAAGGGTAAAAATAAGAATGTATGTATATGACTGTTCAGAGTAGGAGTATGAGATACCTACTGGGAATAAAAGTCCCAGAATGTAACAGTGTGACATAAGGCGGTGTGGTGTGACATACCGGGAACAAAAGGGCTAAATCAGACAACTCCATACAGTGGAGTCTTACGTAATTGCACCCAAAGTGATTGTATTGTGTGGAAGTTATTACTAATATTATTATTAATTGGAATTCTGGGCCCCGTTTCATTAAGCGACATATAGTTACATACTTTCAAATTGTCAGTAGTTTTCGAAAACTCGGAAACTACTTACCTAAAAATTACCAATCATAAGGCTTGGATGGGTATAAACCACAGAACGTGGTATAAACGAATGACAAATTGAGGTTTGTATATAACCCTCGATTTAAAAATTTAAATGTCTTTAGGTTTTACTCATAAGTTATTTTTATATTAGAACGAATACTTTGCAGACTATGGTTGAATTAATTTGTGATTAATCACCTGTGTTATACTTGGAGGAATAAATTATCCAATTATACAGAGACGCACAGAAAAAGTTAATCAATATTTTTTCGTGTATCCAGGATCGACATTTTTTAGGGTTGCGTAGCGAAAGGGTAAATCAACTCTTGTATCTAAGGCCACAGAATACATAATAGTACAAGTACAGAAGATTCACTCCGCAAAATCAATTAAAGAAAAAGGGACTCTAGCAGCGATACAATTAGATGCAATTCAGATCGCACGGCGCTAAAAAAGCTACGTTATATTCACCTACACGTAGCCTCTCTTTCTACCGCGTAACTCCTACCTCTTCTGGCGCCTGAATTCCTTCCTATTTTCCCCGTCGACGCGGTCGCCGCATGTACTTATGCGATCGATACCGCCACGCAAAGTGAAACAGCCCTGCTAAGGCTCACACAACAATTGTATTTTTTTTCTCGATATTAATAATACCAAAAGGTGGAAGGCGCTTGAAATATTCGAAGAATTTTTAGTTGTAGATTCATTTTAAAAATAAATCTGATAATAGGTCTTTACCTATGAAATTGCCGTTCTGCAGTACTGGCCATTTCAAATCAAAATAATTTTTGTTTGGCTAAGAATTCTAATTTCAAATTAATTTTATTTTAAGAACATGGAATTCTTTTTCCAAAAGTAGTCATTCGTTTATTGATTAGTGTTACATTTTCATCGCATTTCAATCTTTTTCGTCATCATGGATACGTAAAAAATTCGACTAATTATGGAATATGAGTACCGTTGTAGCAGCAACGCGGCACAAGCGGCACGCAACATCAACGAAGTTTACGGGGCTAACACTACAAGCCAACACACCACCTGTTATTGGTTTGCTCGCTTCCGTTCTGGAAAATTCGACCTGAAAAATGAACCTCGACGTCGTCCGAAGACTTTGGTCGACAATGACGAATTAAAGGCGCTTGTGGAAGCTGATGATACACAATCTACGGCTGAATTAGCAGCAGCTTTCGACGTTAGCTACAAAACAATATTGGTCCATTTGTGTCAAATTGGCAAGGTAAAAAAGCTTGACAAATGGGTGCCGCACAAACTCAATGATCGCCAGCGCGAAGTACGCGTCGAGACATGCCTTGCACTGCTCAACAGATACACAAATGAAGGAATTTTGAACCGCATTGTTACCTGCGATGAAAAATTGATTCTGTTTGATAACCGCAAGTGCTCAGCAAGTTGGTTGGATCCTGGTTGAACACCTAAACAATGCCCTAAACGAAAACTCACCCCTAGAAAATTGATGGTCAAACAGTGACCATCAATTTTCTAGGGGTGAGTTTTGTGGTGGTCTAGCGCCGGTGTGATTCATCACAGCTTCTTACCAAACGGGGTGAGCATTACTGCAGATGTGTACTGTGAAAAACTGAACACAATGATGGAGAAGCTGGCACATCTCCGACCAGCATTGGTCAATCGCTCGTCTCCGCTGCTCCTGCACGACAACGCGCGACCTCATACTGCACAGCAGACGGTCTCCAAGTTGGAATCTCTCCGTCATCCACCCTACTCACCAGACCTTGCGCCAACAGACTACTACTTTTTTCAGAATTTCGACATCTTCTTGGCGGGAAAAAAATTCAATACCCGAGAGGCAGTACAAAATGCCTTTGAAGAATTTGTTGCCTCCCGTCCAGCTGATTTCTTTAAGAAGGGCACCAATAAACTGCCACTGCGTTGGCAAAGATGCATTGATTGCACGGGTGATTACTTAGATTAATACAATAAAAAATACATGAAAAAAATTCGTTTAATTTTTTCATACACAAGGGCAATTTCATAGGTAAAGACCTAATATATAAAATTATCGTGTCTCAAACTCTCAATGTTAGTGCGCCGTTAGTGTCCGAAACGGCTCGGCCGATTTCGATGAAATTTTAAATATACAATCAGTGGGTCTCGGAATAGGTTGTTATCTATTTTTCATACCCCTATCTGGCAAAACAACGTTTGCGGGGTCAGCTAGTTACTAATTAAATTTCAGTAAAAAATTATGGGGGACTCCACCACAAGAAATGTTTTTGTTTGCATTTTTTTGCGTGCCTGCTGATGTATAGAAAGAAGCCATCCAATAAACGTGTCCGAAATGCCTTTAAACATCTGTTTATCAACTCGTTATCTGAGGATAATCGACGGTTAGACCATATTTTTTATCTCATTACCCGTAGTCAAGCAGAGATAGCAGCTTTACGGTAGACGACCTTGGTCATTGACGATTAAAAACATTATATAATATTACTAGCTGTGCCCCGCGGTGTTACCCGCGGTAAAACGTAGCCTATGTTTTAATCCAGGGTATCGGCTAACTCCATACCAAATTTTATTAAAATCCGTCCAGCCGTTTCAGCGCTAAAGACTGACAAACATATAAACACACACACAAACTTTCACGTTTATAATATTAGTGTGATTCATGATCATTTGATCATACATTATGGGTTAGTTTTGAGTTGACTCTTGAGAATTGTACATAAATTTGTAGAAGTATTCCTAAAGAACTTGTTTTCTACAGTTGTAGACATTTCCTCTTAGACGTTAGATATAGTTATGAGCTTTTTATTATGCGTCTTTAATTTAGTCCATAGATAACGCTGCAATTACATATTATAATGTATTTAGTCTGTTTTAACCATATTATAAAATTGTTGGTTTTCTTTCAATAAATAAAAATAAAATACATACTTAAATTCATTATGTTGAAAAAGTAAACAAAACATTATAATATCTGTACGATAACTTCAGAATTAAATGTCCGCTACATAGTTCATCGTGTTAATGAAGTATTACACTCCTTACGAGTTTATTATTATTCCAGGTCAAAGGTCGCAATCTATGGATTTTCTCTCATCTACTTTTCCGTTAGCTCTCGCCCTTTCAGAGATATACACAAAAAAACGAAAGTTTGTGACCTTTGAGCTTGGATAAAAAACAACGCACGCGCGGGATCAATAGGGATTTTTGACACCCGCAAGACATGCGACTTGAGCGCAATGGGCGCTCCCCTCCCGACCGCCGCGCTTGTTACCAGTCTCACTTAAAAGGACATTTTTCAATTTTCCAATTCAATCAACCACAAAAAAATTCGAAGATGATTTTTTGTCTGTCAGTCAGTACCGCGCGCTTACGTCATTCGCTTGAGTTTTAATTCTTGCGGGTTACGTCTAAGCGTATACAAAAACCCAGGTTGTTAGGAATTAATAAAAGCTCAGCACTTTTGATCTACTTCAGCTAAATAAACACACTAATACCACAGACGAATAGTTTTTAAGACAAAAAATAAAATAATGCAGCCTATAAGGAAGAGCGGGTGATCGTGTCCTAATCTTATTCCCCTGTAAAGGGAAATTTTCCGCCAGGCAAATCGTATGCCTGGAGACAGCCGGTCCAACTGTTTTTTATTGGACATTGTGTTTATCATAAGCAGGCCTGTTTCACTACGCGTGTCGGTATCGAACGCATAAGTACATGCGGCGGCCACTCCGGAGTGGCAAATAGGTAGGAATTCAGGCGCCAGAAGAGGAAGAGTTACGTGGTAGAAACGAGGCAACATGTAGGTGAATATAACGTATCTTTTTTAGCGCCGTGCGATCTGAATTGCACCTAATTGTATCGCTGCTAGAGTCTCTTTTTCTTTAATTGATTTTGCGGAGTGAATCTTCTGTACCTGTACTATTATGTATTCTGTGTCGTAAGTCACGTGTAATACTTTGCTTGCGCGATGCTGAAATGTTGGAGTTTATAGTGCGCGCGCAGAGTCGCCATGTGCCCGCCACACACCCTATATGTCGCTGTAGGGCACAGGACTTCTCTCACAGAGAGAATGTGGGCTTAATCACCAAGCGTGCTCACCATGGATGGGCAATTTCTTGCGCTCGGGTATGTGAGCACTTCAGTCAGGATTTATCAAGATGTTTTCCGTTTCCCTTCAATGTGTTCAATGATATTTGTATCAAATCAAGATTCCAAAATAATGTTCGTGTGGTGTTGAAGGTTTGAAAATAAATTTCACGAGTTTCATCCGATAACTAGGTATAGCTGTGCACAACACACCTTCTAAAGATTGAAATAAAATAGATAGCTGTAAAAATAAAAACAAAGTTTTATTTATAATTACTTAAAAAAAATGTAGCAATGCGATTAACAATAATAATAATATTACTATCACCAGTCTTGTGACATTTGACTTGTGACTCAAGGTATACCGCACAATGGTGGATGTTTTGTGAACCGAAAAACAATTTTGTGAAGCCATAAATTACATGTTTACAAAATTTATATTCCATGGAATAAGGGTCGACTCTTTAATGGTCAGATAGCATAGAACGTTTATTCAGTTTGTGACACCACATTTTAATGAAGTATATGTTTTTTACAGAATCAATTAATGTGTTCAGTTGATGTAGTTTGGTAAAATATGTTATCTCATAAAGAAAAGGTATGCTCAACAAACTGTCATCTATTTATGTACCATTAGGAATGTATTTTTCGATTTAAACTCTCAAGACTCATTTAAAGATAAATCCAACGACAGAAAAGTCGATCCCTTAAATGGATGTATTTCAAATCAAAGTTTTCTGTCTAAAGAGCTATTTGGGTGTCCATAAAATGCAGAGTGAGCCCGAAAGTTTGTTAAAACTGAAGGAATGTCGGTACGAACACAACTCAAATAGCTTTTTAGAGCGGAATTCAAGACATTGCATTTATTTCGATAATAAAATATCTTCAACTAGTTACTAAAATAGCTAATACTTAATCTCGGTAAAAAATACCTACAGTAATATTTGTGCATACTTCAGTATGGTTAGAAGGCCTCGGACTAGCTTTACGTTTCATTTTAATGGTTACTGTCACAGATTTTTTACATTTTAAGGAACTTTCACAAATGTTATTCCGGCATGTTCAGAATTACCAACACAACGAACCACTGATACATCAACGTTCAAAGGGAGAAATACATGGAGGATGTGAATACGAACAGTAATACCGTATCTAAGTTTACATACACTTCATACTGTGAATAATTCTCTATGGCAAAGATAGTGTGTTTTATGTTGTACGTCCAGGCTCGGCAACAAGATTCAAATAAAAACCAAACCTGTTTTAGTTGAAATTAAGACCAATATTGTAAAATCTATATAGCCATAAAATGCGACGCACAGCAAATGTATTGTAGCGATTCTCATTAAATTACGTTCCTAAACTTGGAATTACACGAAAAATTAAAATAAACGGTCAATGAGTGAATGGTACAAAGAATGACTGAATGAATGGTAACGCAACACATTCAATCACCGGAACGTGTTCAAAATCTCGCCGTAAAAACTGTTATTTACATCTATACCTAGAGTTAAGTCGGAGGGGCGATTGGGTTGTTCGTGACGTCACTCGGGCTTACGAAGACACTTCACTTGACGAACTTCAGGCCAAGCGCTTGCGTTATGAAGCACAGAATATCGGTGTGCTCGTCGATCTGCAAACAAAGTTACATGTTAGGAAGGAAAGTGTTTTTTAAGCAGTGCTGATATGATTTGTGAATTTTACTATTATTTTTTTGTGCATAATAGACATCTCTATGTTAACATTAGATCTGAATATTAAGACGTAATATTTAATAAATTTTGTTCTTTGTACTTTAAGTAAAAAACTCATCAACCTTTTTCTTTTTCCCTGGATTCTTCAATTATATTAAGCCCAAGGTCGACTCCAGCATTTGTAATCCAATATACATATTATGATCATCATCATCATCATCATCAACCCATTATGTTCCTACCGAGGGGCACGGGTCTCTTCCCCGAGGAAGGCATAGGCCATACTCCACCATGGGGACCAAGTCCGGATTGGTGGAGGGTTGTAATACTAGTGGCTGATCTTACCGTCAGAAGTTTTCAAGCCGCTCTAAGGCCTCTGACTTGGTTTAACGATTGCCATCTATCGACCGCAGCCGGCACCAACTGCTTTAACGTGCCTTGCGAAGGAAAAATGCCCCTAGCGTTAGTCGTAGAACGGTCAGCCATCCATGCATTGAACGCGCCATATTATTATGTTGCTTAACCTTCGTGATCGTTTAAGATCACTCAGACAGCCGGGCTACGAGCGACTCTTTCTTTGCGAGCTATGTATTTACTGTATAAAAAAAGCTTTTTCTTTCTCCTGAAAAGTCACCGTTTTACGTTCGTCGGTTTTTCCAAGCGCAACGACGATTGTGACACTTTCGCGCCACTGTGCGCGATAGAAAGCTGGATATAGTTATTGAAAAAAAAAAGAACACTGGAAAGCACTGAACGCGGCAAAAAATATTGTCGTTCGTTCGTGGTTCGTCTGATTTTGAAAGTTTATTTAATTTAACAGAATGTGTCCATGTTTTAATTTCCGCGCATTATTTGAGAAAAATCATATACAAGCTTCGGCCACAGCTAGGCATTGACATGCTTCGGCCACAACTACGCATTGATGGACTCACGTATGTGTGTCTCGGCTTCGCCTCGGCCCACATTTCGACGTTAGTCCATCAATGCCTCTTTCGTTGGCCGCTGCAGTAATGTAATGGTCGTGAGTGTACTCACGATTTTAGCGGTGGGCTTCTCGCCGCCGCGGCCCGGCTCGGTGTACTCACGATTTTAGCGGTGGGCTTCCCGCCGCCGCGGCCCGGCTCGGTGTACTCACGATTTTAGCGGTGGGCTTCCCGCCGCCGCGGCCCGCCTCAGTGTACTCACGATCTTGGCGGTGGGCTTCCCGCCGCCGCGGCCCGGCTCGGTGTACTCACGATTTTAGCGGTGGGCTTCCCGATTTTAGCGGTGGGCTTCCCGCCGCCGCGGCCCGCCTCGGTGTACACACGATCTTGGCGGTGGGCTTCCCGCCGCCGCGGCCCGGCTCAGTGTACTCACGATTTTAGCGGTGGGCTTCCCGCCGCCGCGGCCCGCCTCGGTGTACACACGATCTTGGCGGTGGGCTTCCCGCCGCCGCGGCCCGGCTCGGTGTACTCACGATTTTAGCGGTGGGCTTCCCGCCGCTGCGGCCCGCCTCGGTGTACACACGATCTTGGCGGTGGGCTTCCCGCCGCCGCGGCCCGGCTCGGTGTACTCACGATTTTAGCGGTGGGCTTCCCGCCGCCGTGGCCCGCCTTGGTGTCGACGCGTGCGAGCAGCGGGCGGCGCTGGGGAGCGGTGCGCACGGCGTGCTGTAACTGCGCCACGAACTTGAGCGAGTGTAGCGGCACCACGCGGTCGTCGTGGTCCGCGGTCAGCACCAGTGTCGCCGGGTACTGCGCGCGACCTGCCGGCCGACAACGTTGCCATCTCTTAGAGCGGGTACACACTATATTCTATTTACTGAAGCGAACGACTAAAGGTAAACAAAGACACAGCATCTCTCAAACTTACATCTCACTCAAAATAGCTCATGCACGCAGCTTTGCTTGCATCGTTGTACTATTATGTATTCTGGGGCATCGTATACATCGGTTTGGCAGAATCAGCGTTGGGTCCGGCTCGCTCGCCCATATTTTCCGTTTCGTAATAACAAACACAAAAGTATAAAACAACTGGACGATGGACCAAAAAACTTTACCAATACCTTATTTACAATGATGAACAGACTAAAGATAAGTTACCTATTTTATTTTCTTTAGTCGCACTCCCATCACCAACAACGTCAATCTTACTTTTTTTGTCTTTAATTAAAAAAGAGGTTCGTAGTCAGCTCTCCATACTTCTTCCTTCACTTCGCGTAGCCCATTGGTAGCATAAAATAGTCGATCATAATCGGCCTTTATACAAAAGTCCGTCATCTTTCCTAGTTGCGAACATATTTGGCAGCAGTAGGATCGCTTTTATTTGAGGACCACTGAAATTTTAGGTAATTTTTGGGGCATAGATCTCTTAAGCAAATGGTATTTTCATGATAAAATAAAATATTAGTTAAATAAACTGCAAGTGGGGGATAAATCAGGTAATAACAGTGTTATTGTGTTAATTGCTTAATGGTATTTATTAGGCATATCGTTTTGTATAACTTTGCTAAATATTATGCAGTGTTATATATGTGGCATATTGAAAAACCAAATTTTTGACATGTTGACACTTAGTCGTTCGCTTAAAAAAATAGACTGTAGGCGTTTTGAAGCGCGCGCCTAGTGTGTTCCCGCTTTTAGGGCTCCGTAGCCAAACGGCAACAAACGGAACCGTTACGGATTCGTCATATCTGTCTGTCTGTATGTCCATATGTCACGGCCACTTTTTCCAAAACTATAAGAGCTGTACTATTGAAACTTGCGTGAAAATCGTCATTTAAGATAAAATAGATAAAGATAAGATAAAAGATAAAAAAAAGTATTTATTGCCTCATCAAAATAACATTAAGTAACAAATTATTAACAAATTAAGTACTAAACTAGGTTTACAATAAGGCGAAAGGTAGTTTCTCAGCTGGTGCTACCCCGGACAGCCGAGGGTAGCGCTGGTTTTCAGCCACTGCCTTAAGTAACATAACATAACATTTACATACAGGCACATACATTGCTTCTGGCCCCGCACTAGGATACCCTGTGTCGTGGGAACCAGAAACAACGACGTCACAAACATGTAAACATCCAAGACCTGGGTTTTTTTTTGTCCCCAGCCGGGATTCGAACCCGGGACCTCTCGCATGGTAGTCAGATGCACTAACCACTGCGCCACAGAGGTGGTCGTAAGTAAATGTATTCTGTGAACCGCATTAAGATTTTCACACTAAAGTAAAAAGAAAAACTATAAATTTTGGGGGTATCCCTTTTTAGAATTTTTTTCATCAAACCCATACGTGTGGGGTGGGGTATCTATGGATAGGTCTTAAAAAATGATATTGAAGTTTCTAATATACTTTTTTTCTAAACTGAATAGTCTGCGCGAGAGACACTTCCGAAGTGGTAAAATATGCATCGCCCCGCCCCTGTAACTTATAAAATAAAAACATGATAAAACTACAAAAATATATAATATACATTACCATGGAAGCTTCCACCGAAAATTGGTTCGAACGAGATCTAGTACGTAATTGTGTTTCTGTGACAATTCTACTAAAATCCTTCTTTCTTTCTTTCAAATTTTTTTTAGTAACTCATATAATCATATAATAATTCATAAATAGTAAACCGCAGAAATAATTTTTACTTGAAAGTAAAATGGGGTTTTTTGGACTTTACGTAATAGCAACACTCAAACATTGACCGCCTTTGGCTTCATATTGATATGTCAACGTGACAGTTTTTTTGCATCGAATGAGGGCTTTTCAGAGCGTCATCAAAAACAAAAAATAGTACCGCAAATTACCGATAGATGGTGCTGACGTCATGACATCACTGTATCTTATATTCTGTGGTGCCTGTCCAATGTTTTTGCAAAAATGCACACTGCATGGGTTAGTCATGCATGAGCAAAGACACAATTCACGTACGTATGCAATAAACAAAGTAAAAATGCTTCGATAACTTTCAAGTTTAGTTTAGAAACAAAGTCTAGCTTAGATCACAGACTACAAAGAGATGTTTAGACTATCACAGATTAATAACTGTTAAAACCACAGACCTAAAAACGTAATGACATTTTGATCTTCTTGCAGCGCCATCTAGTTTTTTTCTTAATGAACTCAACTGGCAGCTGTCATTGAAAAGCCCTCATTAGAAAAAACTGAATTTAGTAATACAATGAAATGACAGCCTTCCCTTACCGTTGTCGTTGGGCGGCTGGATATTGTGCAGGGGCGAGTATTTGAGCAGATACTCGAACTGCGTCTTGTTGTCGGAGCTGCCGTAGTCCGACACCCAAGCGTGCCCGATAGTGAACTTCTGGAAGCGCAGCATGTCCAGCACACTGCGGCGAAACCAGCGACGTCTTAGGCTCAATTGAATCGGTAGTTTCAGAAAGAACATTGTCCAAATTTTGTGTGATTGACTTATTGTTGTCTATGGTATCCTTGAGGGTAGATCTACAGATCCCTATAGAAAGAACATTAGCCCAATGAATATCAATAGGGAATGGATGAAAATATCAGAAGTGCTTGATATTTGTTTCGGTGATAGGAATAACCTTCCTCAACGCGAGAAAAAGGTTTCAATATTTTTGGCTTCGTAGTTAATTTTTAAATAATCTTAATATTTTTCATTCGTAGTTCTGGGCTCAGTACGGCTTAACAGACATATTCCTTAGTCCGCTAAGTATGAAAAAAAAATCCACCTTGAAAAGCTGTCAATGTCGCCACAGATTTTTTTTTTAATACGTAGCGAAAAATACGAAAAATATTAAGTATATTTAAAAATTAACTATGGGGCCAAAAAAAATTAAGGAAGGTTATTCCTATCACCAAAAAAAATATCAAGCACTTCTGATATTTTCATCCATTCCCTATTGCAATGAATATGAATTGAACTACGTGTACGTACTACGTCTCAGTAGACGCAAAAACAACATTAGTCCCACAAAGGGGTCAGTTTTTTATGTCTACTGAAAAGTAAGCAGATTGTGACTAATGTTCTTTCTGAAACTACCTATTCAATTCACACTGGCACAGAGTCGAAGCGAAGCGTCGCGTTTTTTAACTGTTCTAAATTCATCTCTATTTCTCTATCAATACGGTACGTTGTGTCGCGAAAATTTGAAAATTTGCAGACGAAGACGCGCGAATTCGCGCGCAGACGCGCGTCGCTGAGGGTTTTCAAATTTTGGCATCACGAATTCGTACCGTATTGATAGAGAAATAGAGATGAATTTAGAACAGTTAAAAACGTGACGCTTCGCTTCGACTCTGCGTCAGTGTGAATTGAGCCTGCCCTGTATAGGCAACAACCTCTGCCCTGTATAGGCACCAACCTCTGCTCTGTATATTTATAGACACCAACCTCTGCCCTGCATAGGCAACAACCTCTGCCCTGTATAGGCACCAACCTCTGCCCTGTATATTTATAGACACTAACCTCTGCCCTGTATAGGCAGAGGGAGAGGGAGAGGGAGAGGGAGAGGGAGAGGGAGAGGGAGAGGGAGAGGGAGAGGGAGAGGGAGAGGGAGAGGGAGAGGGAGAGGGAGAGGGAGAGGGAGAGGGAGAGGGAGAGGGAGAGGGAGAGGGAGAGGGAGAGGGAGAGGGAGAGGGAGAGGGAGAGGGAGAGGGAGAGGGAGAGGGAGAGGGAGAGGGAGAGGGAGAGGGAGGCCCTGTGCACTGAGCGTGTGCCCCGAATTATTTCCCCGACCTACAACGCAGGCTTTGTACGTATTTTAAGAAGTTCATGAAAATTCAAATACTTAATTCGTACAAATAGAATATTTACTGTATGAATGTCAAAGTTGTTAGTTTCAGAATTAATAGATTACATGGAGAAGAAACTAACAAGGAAACTCCACATTTATTCTTTTGAATGAATGAGTCCACATCGGTAACTCTTGTCTCTTGCAGCTTCTTGACCATTACACAATAGGCTATTTGACAGTGTTAAAAAAGCAGTATATAAATTATGTGTCTTAAAACCACTTTGAGACATTTTGACTAAAAAAACAATTATGATTTGTAAAAAAACACAAGATAAAATTTGATCATTTGTATCTGCCGCCATTGTATCGAAAACGGCCTGGATTGACCGATTGTATACAGGGTTACAGGGAAAGTCGTACACAGTATTAAAGGAGGTCATTATTTATGTTACCGATACAAATGTCTAACTATAACTTCTTGGCAATAATAAATACGCATGATGCGCGCGTGTGCGTGCGCGTCGCTATGTGGGTGACAGCGGCATCCCCACGCCGCACCACTTCGGTCGGCCATTCACCAGTCTAATACAGCGCACCCTAGCGACACGCACGCCCAAGCTCACATTTGTCTTTTTAAATCCAACGTCTTCTGCCTTACTTTCTTCATACCCATCTTCTCAATTCAATCGCAACCCGCACATCGCCAACAAAAGCTGGTCCTCGAGACGGATCACAATCGGAACCGAGAAGACGCGTCGTTATGATTCATAGTCCACTACGCAACAAAATGGTGAAAACACGTAGTGCATTGCTCAAGGAGCAAATGGATGAACCAAGGACGGCGGCTGAGGAAGGACCACTGAAGACGCACTCTGAAATTGTGGATACTGAAAAACCCGAGCCATCAAAACCGAACGAGGGTAGCGTCAAAACTGAACCCGCACCGAAGGCTTCGTCGTCACACAAAGTTTCCTCCTTATCCTCGATCGCAGCGCGAAAAAAGGCTATCGAACTAAAGGCCGCTGAGGAAAAGGCGAAGATCGAACTGGCTCTTATCGATGCAAGACTCGCCGCGGACATCGCCGCACTCGAAGATGAAGCTCGTTCCAGCAGAGGAAGTGTCAGTTCTGTGGGAAACTATGAACAACGAGTGAATAACTGGTTGCAGCAAAGTGCTATCAGTAAAAAACCTGAAAATGAAGTGAAAAACGTTACGAATGAGAAATATATTGATACCTACCCGCAACTGCGCGATACCAACAAACCAAACGGGGGCTCGTCTCACGGCGGCGGCGGCGATAACGATCATGGCCCAGGCACGGTCGCCCCACGCAACATCACAGTAAAAGATACCCCGCAGCGAAATACAGAACATCCTGCAGTCGGTTATGGTGAACTTTTGTCTCGTCTCGCAACATCCAAAGATTTGCCTTCCTACTATGGCGATCCACTGGAGTGGATGCAGTTTAAACAAGCTTACACCGAATCCACTACAATGTGTAATTATAACGACACCGAGAATATGTGGCGACTTCGCAAGTGCTTAAAAGGGGAGGCAAAGGAAGCCGTGTCGTCACTACTGATGGGCGCAGTCACTCCGAGCGTCATCATAGAAACCCTAGAGTTACAATTTGGCAGACCCGAGACGGTAATCACTAAAATTGCCGCACAATTAAAAAAGATGCACCCTTTACCGCAAGCTTATCACACTCAAATAGTAAACTTCGCTATAAAAATAAAAAACTGTGCTACAGCTGCTCGTGCGATGGACGCTATGTACCTAAACAGTCCTGAGTTGGTCACCACAGTGCTATCAAAGTTGCCGAGTGCCCTCATCACCAAGTGGGCAGACTACCTCTTCGACCATCGATGCGAAAATAAACCGAAGATGGAACTATTAGCGGATTTTCTGTTTTACGAAGCCACCAAAACAGCAACAGCCGGTGTCAGCTACATCAACGTGCAAAATAACGAAGTTTATAAAAAACCTTATATTTCGCATCATCGTGCGCTAGTAGTGAGTGAAGAGAATAGCAATTGCAAGTTCTGTCGCAAACATCAGCACCCACTGACCGAGTGCAAGCTTTTCAAACGAGCTATGCGACGCGACAGATGGAGATTCGTAAAATCGCAACGATTGTGTTATCAGTGCTTATCATCAAAACACGACAGAGAAGCGTGCAGCGCACCGCTATGTGATGTGTGTAAACTACCCCATCATAAGTTACTCCACTGGCAAAAATCAACAACCGCAGCGACGGGCAGTCAGCCACTAGTGTCCGAGCCTGAAGAAATCGTTACGAACACAACTTCAACAAATAATCCCATTGTGTTGCTGAAAACTATCAAAGTGTATATAAACGGTCCCAATGGCACTATACCTACGCACGCACTACTCGACGACGGCGCCACGGTCACCTTGATATCCTCTGAGCTGGCCGAACGCGCGGGACTGCACGGCGAAAAACACACAATGAGATTACGAGGAGCCTTAAATACCGGAGAGGTAACATGCACCAGTGAACGTGTCGAATTCTCCTTATCAACAAAGTCAGGCGAAAAACACGAAATAACAGCCCGCAAAATTGACGAGTTACACTTGCCTACCCAGAGTAACGTCAACATTTCGGAGTTTGACCACTTGCGAGACTTTAAAGACTGCCTATACTGTGGCGAGAATGAAATAAAACCACAGCTCTTGATTGGGCAGGACAACTTCCACTTACTCGCACCCCTTGAGGTCATAATGGGCAAGAAAAATCAACCCCATGCTACTCACACACCGCTGGGTTGGTGCATCCACGGCTCCGTATGCGCCTTATCATGTGACGTCACGCCGTCAGCTGCTCGCGCTACCTGCCCCGCTGATGAATCATCCGACGTACTGTTCCTAACTACAAACTCCGTGTCGACGCGAGAGCCCGAGTCAGACTTACTGTTACATGAACAAGTCCGACGCTACTTCGATTTTGAAGCTATCGGAATTTCACTAACTCCACGTGAAAATAAACTAGAACAACAAGCCTTATCTACTCTAAACAAAACCATAAAGTTATCCGAAAATCAATGGGAAGTTGGATTGCCTTGGAAAGACGAAAACGCAACAATGCAAGAATCATTCAACTGCGCCGCAAAAAGACTTCGAAACGTTGAGAAGAAGATGTCAATGAGCCACGAATACGCTGAACGTTATCGCGACCGTGTCAACCATCTTTTTGTTAACAATTATGCCCGTGAAGTAAACGACGATGAGTCACCCATACGGGAGTGGTACTTACCACATTTTGGAGTAGATAACCCCAAGAAGAAAAAACTCCGTCTTGTGTTCGATGCAGCAGCCAAGTCACACGGACACTCATTAAACGATTACCTACTCCAGGGACCCGATCTATATCGGTCTTTATTAGGAATAATGTTCAGATTTCGAGAGAAACCCATTGGTATAATTGGAGATATCAAAGATATGTTTTTAAGAATAAAGATACGACCAGAAGATCAGCATGCTCTTCAATTCCTGTGGAGAGATCAAAACAGTTCGAAACCGATGAAAAAATACGCTATGACGTCATTGATATTTGGCGCCAACTGCTCACCCTTCATTGCGCAATTCATCAAAAACAAAAACGCTCAAAGTTTTGAAAAAGAGATGCCGGAGGCTGTGGACGCGATCCTGACATCACACTACATGGACGACTACATCCAAAGCCACAACGACGAAAAAAGTGCTATAAAGATCATTCGAGAAATCACCTACATTCATAAACAAGGCGGCTTCGAAATACGTAATTGGGTCAGTAATAACATAACCGTACTGATGACCATGCCAAAAGCAACCTTATGCAACGACGCAGTATGGTTGAAATTAGAAAATCACGCCGAGAGGGCACTTCGGATGTTATGGTTCCCATCCAGCGACTCCTTCGGATTCGATCTATCGCTCGAACGCATACCTAAAGAGATTCTCGACCTAAGTAAAACTCCGACGAAAAGAGAAGTTCTTAAGATCACAATGTCTATCTTCGATATCTACGGTCTGCTCGCTCCATTCCTTATCACTGCAAAAATAATTCTACAGGAAATATGGAAAAACAACATCACCTGGGATGACGTCATACCGAGCTCATTAGCAAACTCGTTTAGAGAATGGATATTGCAACTTGAATCGATCAAAGATATTCGCATACCAAGATGGTACTTCCGTAGTCAGTCAGAAGGTTCAAAATCGTTCGACAGCAATAAAATATTGCAACTTCACATTTTTTGCGACGCGTCCTTATCAGCTTACGCCGCGGTAGCTTACTGGAGATTGACAACAAACGATGAAACCGATATTTCTGTTGCATTTATCGGAAGTAAATGTCGTATCGCACCCGTGAAACCTACCTCTGTTCCCCGCTTAGAGCTACAGGCTGCTCTCATTGGATGCCGATTAGCCAGAACAATCGAGATTGAGCATAAACTGAAAGCTGACGAGAAATATTATTGGACAGATTCAACCACGGTTCTACACTGGATACGCAATGAATGTAGAACGTATAAAACCTTTATCGCTAACCGATTAGGTGAAATAGACAACTTGTCTTCTATCGCAGAGTGGCACTATGTACCCACCGCCATGAACATCGCCGACGCTGCAACAAAGAAAAATAATTACAGCCTAACCAACAACTGTGAATGGTTCTGCGGGCCATCCTTTCTCCACCAAACCTCCCAGCACTGGCCGATGATGGAACCTGAAACAAAAACAAAAATAGATGAAAACACGTTAGAAAAGATTCACACTGTATCTGATACAAAACAAAGATGTATGTACTTACCTGTACCGCAGCCCGATCGGTTTTCGTCTTGGAGGAGATTGCTGCGCACTATGGCTACTGTACTTTTGTTTATAAAAAAGCTGAAAAATGTGAAAAGTAAAAATAACGACAGCCACTCACTCGATTGCACTTTAATGAAGCAAGCCGAAATAATTCTATTGCGTCACGTACAACTGGAATCCTACGCAAACGAAATAGAATGCCTGAAAGAAAGAAGAAGTATTAGCAAAGACAGTAAATTAAAAACTTTAACACCTTACCTGGATAGCGACGGACTTCTTCGTGTGGGCGGGAGAATTAATGCCGTTAAACAAGTTGAGAGTGACGTCAGAGCTCCAGTAATCCTCGACGGACAACACCACGTCACCCGACTGATAGTGAAGCATTACCATTGCAACGCAGCGCACGCCAATAACGAAACTGTAATAGGGAGGCTGCGACAACGCTACTGGGTCACGCGACTTCGGCCGACCGTCAGAACAGTTGCCTCAAAATGTTTACTTTGCCGAATCCGAAAAGCACAACCTGTACCACCGCGTCTTGGTGACCTGCCAGAAGCGAGGTTAATGCACCACTGCAGGCCCTTCACGTGCACAGGTGTCGACCTTTTTGGACCAATGGATATAACAGTTGGGCGGCGACACGAGAAACGTTACGGCGTTTTATTTACTTGTCTCACTGTACGAGCTATTCACATAGAACTGGTGCCCTCCTTAACTACCGACTCCTTAATAATGGCACTCAGACGCATGGCGGCTCGGCGTGGATGGCCAAAGTACATATATTCTGACAACGGCACAAATTTCAAAGGCGCTGACGCTGAAATTAAAAAATGCATGCAAGATATCGATCAGAGCAAACTTTCAGAATTCGGAGTAAATAATGAGATGCAGTGGCACTTTATCTCCCCTTACAGTCCTCACATGGGTGGAGCGTGGGAGCGGCTTATACGATCAGTTAAAACAGCACTGAAAGCTATACTCACTGAGCGAGCTCCTAGAGAAGAGGTTCTCCTGACCCTGCTTACTGAAGTAGAAAATCTCGTAAACAGCAGACCTCTGACACATGTGTGTGTTGAGCCCAATACCGAAGAAGCGCTCACTCCAAATCATTTTTTGCTAGGCACACCATCTGCACTACCTATACTGGGCGCCTTTGAAGACGCTGACTTATACTTACGCAAGTATTGGCGGACAGCCCAGCGACTGGCAGAAATGTTCTGGCAAAGATGGCTGAAGGAGGTACTCCCTGCACTTCTACCTCGTCACAAATGGACTCAGGAAGGGTTCCAGTTTCAAGAAGGAGATCTGGTTTTCATCGTCGACCCCAACGCTCCACGTAACACTTGGCCGAGAGGCAGAGTGGTAAAAACCCACCCAGGACAAGACGGAAGGGTGAGAGTAGTGGAGGTCAAAACCAAGACTGGTATCCAGAAACGACCTGCAACCCGTCTGGTACCACTTCCAGTCAATGATGAGTGCTGTAAGGGCAGCACTAGGGGGGAGGATGTTACCGATACAAATGTCTAACTATAACTTCTTGGCAATAATAAATACGCATGATGCGCGCGTGTGCGTGCGCGTCGCTATGTGGGTGACAGCGGCATCCCCACGCCGCACCACTTCGGTCGGCCATTCACCAGTCTAATACAGCGCACCCTAGCGACACGCACGCCCAAGCTCACATTTGTCTTTTTAAATCCAACGTCTTCTGCCTTACTTTCTTCATACCCATCTTCTCAATTCAATCGCAACCCGCACATCGCCAACAATTTAGGTCATTTCTGATGGATTTTATTCTATTATATAGGGTCCGAAAATTAACCGTTATGGAGATATTGACTGTTAAAGATTTTTAAAAAATATCAAATTTTTTTGGCTTTTTGATTTTTTCTCAGAATAGAGCTCGTAAAGTGTTTTTTTTAATGTATTTAGTTAAAAGGCATGTCAATTGATAAAAAAATATCAGCAAAAGCTGCACCTACTACTAACAACTTTAAAAAACTGCTCGGCAACGGTTAGAATTAAATATTTTTTCTCTAAACATTTTTCACATTGAAGCTCTTAAAAAAATATTTACGTATGGAACTCAATCTGCAAATCTTAAGTGACACTTGGCTAACGTTTTTTCGATGTAATAGCAAGTGATATACGTTTTTTAATACCTAAAGAGACGTAGAAGTTTCTAAAACGCAAATCATTTGCAGAGCACGTATTAACACATCTACCACGGAAGAATCACACGAGCAGACCAACACAAAAATAATAGATAGAATATTCTAAAAAAGAAATACTGAAATAGGTAGGTACCTGAACACCTGAGACAGCATGTCTCCAGAGCACAAAAAAGGATATCTGACCTTTTTACATAGTTTGAAGGTGCCAGGAAGTAAAAAGATTTTTTTTGTATCGAAGTTCAGTTATGTCGGTGCTACCACTGGAGCCTACTCAAATAACATTATTTTAAAATTTCATGCAGATACCTATTAAATGTTATACCTTTTTGAATAGTTAAAGAGTCGTAAAAGTTTTTAAAATTATTTGCAGAGTAAGTTCCATACGTAAATTTTTTTTTAAGAGCTTCTATGTGAAAAATATTTAGAGAAAAAATATTTAATTCTAACCGTTACCGAGCAGTTTTTTAAAGCTGTTAGTAGTATGTGCAGCTTTTGCTGATATTTTTTTATCAATTGACATGCCTTTTAACTAAATACATTAAAAAAACACTTTACGAGCTCTATTCTGAGAAAAAATCAGTCAAAAAGTAAAAAAAAATTGATATTTTTTTAAAATCTTTAACAGTCAATATCTCCATAACGGTTAATTTTCGGACCCTATATAATAGAACAAAATCCATCAGAAATGGCCTAAATAATGACCTCCTTTAATATTGTGTACGACTTTACCTGTAAGCCTGTATAATATGATATAATGACGTCACATGGCAGTAAAAATGGCGTCTATCATTCTTTCTTTCTGACGTTCAATGATTGGTTTACCGGAAAGTGACGTCATAATTCCTGTGCGACGCCATATTGCCTAAGATAGCGTTTTGGCGGCTTATTTGAAAAGTAAATTTTCGTTAGCCTTTTTTAGAAGAAATACACGATAAATTTAAAATGAACACTTTCTGAAGACTCCATGAACACCAACAAACAATATGAGACGGCTTTTAGAAATCGGTCAAATACTCTATTGATACACTTTATAAGCTAGCTAGCTAGGTCTTAGCCTCTTAGATCGAGTACCCAATGTCGTCATCCGACGCCGGACAAGGGTTGATGACATTGGCGAAAGTCTCGAGACTGAAATGTAAATGGAGATTTTCACCACATAAATACTTCGATTGCACAATAGTTCACTCCAGATGCACAATTAATCCATTTAACAGCTACTTTCCCCGGGTTAGGGAGTCACTCGTCATTTTCCCTAATTCGTCAATTTCAATAATTGGTCACTTTCCCGATTCCTCAATTTCTTAATAATCTTTAACTCGTCAATATCCCTAACTCGTCATTTTCGCTAATTCGTCATTTTCCCTAACCCCTTTCCCCACCTACACACCGTTTCTCCCCCACTCCGTCTACACTCATCTAGCCCCTGTACAATGACATAACCTATTCTCAAACTCTTTTAATCCACCTACTTCCCATATCCTCTGACATATACACACTGACTTACCCCTTACCCCGTCTGCACACTTACCCGACTTGCACAATAGCGGCGCCGTAGAGCTCGGGCCGCTGGTTGATGCAGGCCGCTACTAGCAGGCCGCCGTTGGAGCCGCCCTGAATGGTGATGAGCTCGGGCCGGGTATACTGCTCGGCCACCAAATACTCGGCCGCCGCTTGGAAGTCGTCGAACACGTTCTGCTTGTTGAGGACGCGGCCGGCATTGTGCCACCGCTCACCGTACTCGCTGCGGATTGCAAGGAAACAGGCATTTTTTTGGTGATTGGTGGAGGCTTGTAAGGCTAGTTGCTGATCTTACTGTCAGAGGTTTTCAAGCCGCCCCCTAAGGCCTCTGACTTTGCTTATCTATCGACGGCAGCAGGTACCAACTGCTTAACGTGCCTTGCGAAGCACGGAACGGCTCGGAAAAATTACACTAGCGTTAACAATAGACGGTCACCCATCCATGCACTGAAAGCACCCTGTGTTGCTTAACCTTCGTGATCATTTAATATCGCCGGGCTACGAGCGATACGTGAGCTTATGTACTCGTATGTATGTAAATACATACATAACACGGGTTCGAATCCCGGCTGGGGAGAAAAAAAAAAGGAAACCCAGGTCTTGGATGTTTACATGTTTGTGACGTCGCTGTTTCTGGTTCCCACGACACAAGGTATCCTAGTGTGGGGTTACAAACAATATACGTGCCAGTATGTAAATGTTATGTTACTAGCTGTTGCCCGCGACTACGTCCGCGTGGGCTTTAGTTGAGTAAAGAGCTTGAAAATAAGATAGGGATACTTTTAGCGCATGCGAAAGAGCTTTCATACTAACTTCGCAACCCCCTCTTACACCCTTAAGGGATGATTTTTGAAAATATATTTTACCTGTGTTGCATGACTTTCAATGAAGGACCTTCATGCTGAATTTCATTCGAATAACTTCAAAAATGGCTAAGTTTCATACTAAGTTTGCACCCCCCTTTTTCCCCCTTAAGGGATGATTTTTAAAAAACTATTTTACACGTGTTTCATAATTTTAAATGAAGAACCTTCGTACCAAATTTCATTCGAATAACTTCAAAAACGGCAAAGTTTCATACTAACTTTGAACCCCCATTTTACCCCTTTAGGGGATGAATTTTCAAAAATCCTTTCTTAGTGCTCCCCTAGGCTCCCTAAGGAACTCCCATGCCAAATTTCAACCCCCTAGGTTCAGTAGTTTGGGCTCTGCGTTGATTCTAAGTCAGTCAGTCAGTCAGTTTCTTCTTTTATATATTTAGAAGAAGAAGATGTTAAAAAAAATACTGACCCGCCGCCGCGGATGTTGGGTATAGCGACGATCCCGCCGAAATGCTGCATGAAGACGAGTCGCGTGACGCTGAAGCTTGGCAGAACGTTGATGTTGAAACCGCCGTAGCCGTATACCAGCGCCGGGTTCGACCCGTCTCGCGGGAGGCCCTGGGTATTGGGGAACCGTGAATGAATAGAAATAGAAATATCTTTATTGAGAAATTCAATTTGCCACAGTTATTTATGAAGCCCTTGCTCTCGAACTAGGATAACCTGTGCGTCAAGAGCAAGTGTCTTCCCTTAACTAAGTGTTACAATTAGGTGCAAATTAGTTCTAGAGAATGTACCAGACATAAAGTAACACAAAGAGTTATAAATCTTATACAAAGCAAAAACGGAGAAACTTGCTAGAGCTTATTAGGAAGTTTCAAAATGACATAATGATTAAAAATGAATGAAATGATTAGTCTCATTATTATTATTATTATGTTGTATGCAATAGTGTGTGTGTGTATGTGTGTGTGTGTGTGTGTGTGTGTGTATGTGGGTGTGTGTGTGCGTATGTGTGTGTGTTTGTGTATTGGGAAGCCCTTCGTACATTGGTAATATTTATTTAGGTTATTAGTGATATTTAGGAAATAATTGTTGATATTAGTAGTTATATGTATATATATATATATATATATATATATATATATATATATATATATTTAATGAGTGAATGAATCAATTTATTGTGTCAAAAACATAGGTTACATTTAGCGGTTGTAGTTGCTTACATCTCGATCTCCATGTTTTACCTTTTCAGGTGTAACACATTTATTTTTTAACTATTTTAAACATACTGGTCAAGGGATTCCAGAGGAGGAAACTATCTCTTTATTTGACCCCTCAAGCCCCGAGTCGCATTCCGTCAGGCCCCATAGACCCGCCGGCGCGGTGGGTCGGTCTTGCAAGGGCATTTTGAATCGAATTTTGAAGATTATATAGACCACAGTTGTATGAGCATGTTTTAAACTGTGAAAACTTATTCATCATCAACCCACTATGGCCCCACCGAGGGGCACGTGTCTCTTCCCTGAGGAAAGTGCCAAGTCCAGATTGTTGGAGGCTTGTAAGACTAGTGGCCGGTCTTACTGTCAGAAGTTTTCAAGCCGCCCTAAGGCCTCAGTCTTGGCTTAACGACTGCCATCTGTCGACGGCAGCCGGCACCAACTGTGATTAATTTAAAATATTACTCTATGAATAACTTATCTGTGAAAGAAAGAAACTACTTATATAATAAAAATAAAGATATAACGAGATAGAGTAAGAGTATTTACTTGTATCGGGATCGGTCATTGTCTACAGAAAGAAAATTCTGTCTTCATGCCTTATTTCTTTTGATAACAAAAGATACAGGCACATTATTTTTAAGGAAAGAATATTATAAAGCCTCACCTTCTTAGAGACGATGAACATGGGAACTTGAGTTCCATCTTTGCTGGAGTAGAACACTTGCTTCGCTTCGTACTGCGACGCGTCGAAGCCTTTCACCGCCACTTCCCTGAACACCTGAAATCACATCAAACGTATGAATTTTTTTTTTCAAAGTAGACGTTTGAAAGCCACTTAAATTAAGCCTCAATTTCAATTCAATAAAAAGGTGCTCAAGAACCGCCGAAAAAAAAAACTGCAAGTTTCGCTCTTGTCCGGTTTTCTTTTTAAATATATTTGGTAGGTCTGAGTACCTATAGGTAGTAAGCAAAACAACGGTTGCCGCCGAGTCGGCTAGTAAAATTATATTTGGTTACACATTTAATTTTTTTTTTATTTATTTACATTTTATTTTTAGTGAATCTGAAGTACACTAACTAATTGGACTTAAAAACGCCTGGCATATCGTTCTGCAAATCATGTGTCTCAGATGACTTCTTGCTATGAAGACAGTGGAAGGCGCCTGAACAGGCAAATTTAGGACTTATAATGGTTTTCTGTCAGAACTGGACCACATCGAAATGTGACCACACGGGAAGAACCGGGTTTCAAATTTCAAATAAAAAAGAACAATCCAAATCGGTTCACCCAGTGAAAAGTTCTGAGGTAACCAACATAAAAAAATAGTCGAATTTAGAACAGGATGTTTTTTAAATAACATAAAATAACATTTACATACAGTCACATACATTGCTTCTGGCCATTTAATGCTCGCTCTCAGTAACCTATCTACAGATAACTGACGGTTAGCTATCAACGCGATATTGAAATGTTCCGTTTTTCTTTTCAATTGAGTGGCCTATCACTAGTTAACATTCTAACTAGTGGTAGCTGGTTGGTAGGTTATTGGGAGCGGGCATTAAACACTCAAATAATAGTATGAAAACAAAACTTTCAATGAACTCAAGCAAACCGCACATCGCACAAATGCAATGGAGTGAAGTTGAAGCGTATCTGTCCTTCGATCGGATCGATGAATCGATCGCGCCAACTTCAGGCGCAAAGCCAGGCTTAATCGGTTAAAAATCCAACAAAAAGCCTTACTGTGGGCGTGTAGGGCTCCTTCTTGAAGTCCACGTGGTAGATGATGCCGGGCGAGAGGAAAGACATGAAGTGGTAGAAGATCTCAGAGTGCTGCCTCTTGCCGGAGAAGCCCACTATGGAGCCCACGTCTAGAGCGAACGACTGCCGGAGATCGCCCGACTTCAGGTCGTGCAGTTGGAGGACGCTCTGAAGAAAGATAAAGCCATCAATTTCTGTTTTTGAGTTGAGAATTTCGGTAGGTGAATGGTTAACTATTGTGCAGCTTTTTTTTGTGCCAGGATGCACCAAATCCGTACTGGCCCGACTCCGGACTTTTCCATTATAGTTTTTTTTTGTCACCCGAAAAAGTGAAATACCTGTGAGGATGATGAGTTTATCGAATTCCTTAGAAAAGAGCGTGACTAAACGCTGCTTAAGTATGCACTTGGTGACGTTCTCGACACAGTAATCGTTAACATTGCAAGAGGTATAAATTTTGAAGATTTGTATAAAAATAGTAAGGTAGGAAAACTAACAAAATTGTACCTAACCGTTTGTTTTCGTTTAAATAAATAAAAAAAATTATTTATATTTATTTCTAAGATTATTGTACGTTTTTTTTAGTCTCTTTTCGTTTAACTAAATAAAAAAATATATGTACTGGCTCGCGACCGGAAGTAGGTTTCCAACACAAGAAGTCTCCACTTCTAGAAAGAAGTACCGGGACCGGGCAGGGCAGAGGTCCTGCACAGTCTTATGCCACTCTAATACGAACTGACTGTCTCGAATTATTAGAGTGGCAAAACACGACGAGTGACTGGCCTTGCGGTTAACACCCTTGAGTACAAGAACAGTGGCCGTGGGTTCGTGGGCCACTGGAGGACAACGTGCTTTATTTGTACAAAATATGGCCTTATTGTTTCGCTGACAAACTATTTTTTTTATAATCTGTTGAATATATACAAACCTTGACATCTCTAATGTAGTGAATGACTAGCTTATCATTATCCACAGCCGACGCCCAGTCTAATACATCCTTGGGATGTTCCTGGAAAGCAATGATAGTACATTTATTTGTGACCAAAATAGGAGTGGGTTCCGCGCATCGAAGATACCGGACGAAGGCGGTATACGAATACATTGGTTGTAATTTTTCTTGTCTAACAATATCCCGTATGATAATAAGCTATTTGACAAGTTTGTGAAACCCATCTCATATTTTGTTGGTGTTCATTGAGTCCGCAGAAAGTGGCTATTTAAAATTCTTTCGAATATGTACTTCCAAAAGCGAACGAAATTTTACTTTTAAAATAAGCCGCTAAAACGCTATCTGGGGCAATATGGCGTCACGACGTCACAGTTCCGTAAACAACCAATGAACGTAAGAATGATATGAATGACAGAGGCCATTTTTACTGAGCTGTGACGTCATCATAGATTCGGCCAATCCAGGCCGATTTCGACAAACTTGCTGCAGATACACAATTATCTAATTTTATCCTGTTTCTTTTTGATAAATACTCTTTTTTTTTTAGTTAAAATGCCTTAAAGCGTTTATAAAGCCTATAATTTCCTATTCTTATAAGAATGCGTTTAAAAAAACTGTTTTTTTCACACTGTCAAATAGCTTATTATACTAACGTAAGCCAAAATAATTTACGATCACGTATATAATTTCTTAAGGGACTCCATGCATCGCTTTCTGGTATTTCACTCAGCTACGCATCATAATAGCTATAAACTATTCACATGACAATAATTTACCTTTATTGCTCACACACAGCATTGAAATTCAATGCATACAGCACGGTTCATTTAAGAAACATACTGAAAAACAATTTTCATCTCGCTCACACAACAAAGTTGTATGAGCGAGAGGCAAATAGATGATGAGTATTTTGCATTATAAAGGCCGTCTTCTAAATTGAGAAATTCGCTAAGTAACTACTTAACTGTAGGCTGTCTCGTCAAATTTCTTAGAAAAGAGCGTGACAGAACGTTAATTAAATATTAATTACTTCTATTAGCGTAATTCTCATTTCAGAAAACGGTCCTAAGAGTACTAAAATATTATTACGTTACTGTTTAACTTACTGTTAATTACTGTCGTTCTATTCGTGCGAATATGTTATTCTAGCAACTGTATACGGAACGGTGTCCGCCAAACGATACCTGTATAAGTGTGACCCAGTTTTCCTCGGCCGGGTTGTGCAGGTCGATCTGGATGAGGCGGTAGTTCGGCGCATCCTTGTTTGTCCGGAATATGCACACAGATCCCTCGTTGGTTACGTACTGGAACAAACATAAAACAAATGAACATTTACACACAGATACATATATTCCTCCTGGCCCAACTCTAGAATACCTAGGGTGTTGTGGGAACCAGAAACAGCCATATCACAAACATGTAAACATTCAAGACCTGGGGGTTTTTTTTGTCCCCAGCCGGGGTTCGAACCCGGGACCTCTCACACGGTAGGCAGATGCGCTAACCGTTACGCCACAGAACTCGTCAGTATGAAAGTATTGTTATTGTAAAATTGGTTTGAAAAACTTGAACATTGAAACAACGTCAGCCGTTCCACATACTTAATATATATCAATGCCATAACTTTACTTGACTTTAGTATTGATTGGGACAGCTGACTTTCAGTATAGCTTAGTTTAAGGCAAGGAGCCTTTCCAGTATTACATAAGCAGAGTTATTACATTTACCGGAATTTGTTACACCCTGTCTTCTATCGAATAAAATATTTTATTTTCTTACATGTTTAAGTCTCAAAGCTTACTATCATATACTGTCACAATAGTACAAGCTTTCTTCTCCATCTGTCAATCACTACTAATTAACAACTTCGTCTAAAATAACACAAAGTTACTACATTAACGCTTTTATTGCGTTAGTTAAACTAAGATGAAAGTAATATTATTACAGGACTCGTATTATATTTAAAGACTCCTAACAAACTGGAATATATCCACGTCAGACAAACAAAAAATAAGGACCATTAAAAAACGACTCAAACTGCCGTACTCAGAGACATTCATTAACTTTAAAAGAAAGAAAAATAACACTTATTTCAATACTCATAAGGACGATCATTAAAAATTTTAATGATCATTACGTTAAATGACGTCTCTGAGTACGGCAGAAAGAAACTTAAATGGTCCCAAGAAACTAGAAGGCCCTCGTCAGACAAACGACGCGTAAGTGACAGTATCCGTCGCGAGTCCCACGACCTTGACCAGGCTAGAAAGCAATCTCTTAAGCTTTATTCGCAACAGTAACCGAAGGTCAGGGACGCGCTGGGCACGGCTCCGCAAACATTCGCCACAGTCACCAGTATGAATTTCTATCGCTTTACTTGCAGTGGTATAGTTTATAAAAAGCCAGTGAGGATCATCTCAAATTAAATTCGGAGATAGTCGGTATGCGCAAGTCAGTGTTTACAGTGGTGGCTTGAGAGAGAGACAAAATAGTCGAAGTGTACCAAAGAGACTTTGTAATTAGCTTCAAGCTAGTGCACAATTTGCGGCAGCTTCCGGTCAATCTTGCTGAGGTCACCAAAAAGTTACAGATTATTGCGGCATTCTCTCACCGGAGTTACGATCAGGTACTTTCCGCAGACCGCCGAGAGACAGTGTGACAAAAAACGATAATTCTCGTAATCAGCCTCAAACTCGTGCATGCTTTACGAGAGCGGGGGCTTCCTGTTTTTTCCGGAGATTTGTTGAGGTCACCAAAAATATAGAGGTAATCCGGGTAGTCTCTCACCTGAGACAATCAGGTACTTTCCGTAGACCGCCAAAGAAAAGAATGAGGCAGAGAAATACAAACATCATTATCAGCCTCAAACTTATCATCAGCAGCTTCGAGTAGATTTCTGGAATCTTGCTAAGATCATAAAAAAATTCGCCCGTCTGTCGCCGCAGAGACGATCAAGTACTTCCCGCAGACAGTCACAGAGTAAGAAAGATGTAGAAAGTGTGAAAGAGAAACACAAACCTCGTAATCAGCCTCAAATTTGTGCACAATCTGCGTAAGCGGCAGCTTCCCGTCGAGATCTGGATTCTTGGTGAGGTCAGCGAAGAATAGCAGGTTATCCCGGCAGTCTTTTACCGGAGATACGATCAGGTACTTCCCGCAGTCCGTCACCTCGGCGCCACTGAAAGGACAGTTATTAAATGACATACATTACATAAACACGCGTCTGTTTCCGGGAGGGGTGGGGAGAGAGCAGGGTTTGCCACGATTGATAATCTTCCTTCGCTTCATCGAAGTTCATTAGACTAAAATAATTTTATTTAACAAGTTAGTACTCAATGCAATGTCCGGATGGGAATCAAATAAATAGTAAACTAATAAGTGCTTTTTCTAAAAACATGTATGAACTTCTCTGTCTACCCCTCCGGGATACAGGCGTGATATATGTGCTATATGTTTGTAGATGTCATCATCATCATCATCAACCCATTATGTCCCCACCAAGGGGCACGGGTCTCTTCCCTGAGGAAGGTATAGGCCATACTCCACCACGGGGGCCACGTCCGGATTGGTGGCGGCTTGTAAGACTAGCGGCTGGTGTTACTGTCAGAAGTTTTCAAGCCGCCCTAAGGCCTCTGACTTGGCTTAGCGACAAACTTAACGTTTGTAGATATATGAAGTCATAATAGTATAAAATTCAAAGGTTTTGTGTGTATTTGTTAAGTCTGAGAATAAATCATAGGCTAATTAAAATGGCATAAAAACGTTAAAGTTTGCGGAGTCAGCTAGTATTAAATAATAATCTACACAACACAATTACTTGTCTACTCAAGCTAGGATACTCTGTGTTATGGTAACCAGGCAAGGATATCCCAAACATGGAATACAATCAGACTGACGCATGACGCTATGTGTAAAAAATAGTACGATGGCATCTTCTTTGTTTCATATTTTGCTTGTAATTTTTGACAATAAACCATTTTATTCGTTTTTTAGATAGTCAAAAGAAAATAATCTCTAATTGTCTTCGACTTTCTCTTTTTCTTAGGGCCGATTTCTGAATACAGAATTTCGCTAAGTATACTTAACTGTAGTGCTGTCTCGTCAAATTTACTTAGAAAAGAGCGTGACAGCACGTTACTTAGTGTAAATTCTCAATTCAGAAACAGCCCTTAGCATAATATTATTATCCCGTAATATTCATTCTAAGCGAATGTTATTTTCGTATTAATTTTTTTCTGCAAAAGAGAAATTTTTCAAGATATTTTTAAGTATCGTTTTTCGCCCAAATTTTAAAACAAATAATTTCGCGGGGATTGACAATCTCCCAAATAATTATCTCAGTATTAGAGTGCTAATCACGAATGTCAAACAGTGCAGTTGTAATAGTTTTATGATAACCATTTGCTCTGAGAATGTTGATATGAAACAATGTGAAAAAATTAACGAGTATGTTTTACTGCGTCGAATATACTTTCTCATACGCTAAGAGAAGATTCCGATTTTGCCGTTGGTAAATAGAATAGCGGGACAGAGAAAAAGCTACGTAAAAAAAAACTATATAACTAGAGAGTTTCGTCCTTCTAATTGGGATTTATAAGGTGAACAACAATTAGAACAAAAAATATGTTCTGGCTGGGTCTAAAACCATACAGTAACTAAAAAATAAAATTTATTTGATATTTTTTGTCAGAAAAAGTATCAAATCTCCTTGTATCTTGTCTCCTTGAAATTTATAGATTATTAGTTTAATAAGTACCATTTAACTAAACTTTTTGATACAAAAGTTAATAAATGGCTGTATTTCCCCAGGATTTCTGAGCCCCATTGAAGGATTTGGTGCGAGTCAGCCTAAATCACTTGCAGCCAAGTTTACGAAACATCCAGTATCATATTGATTAGAATGTAGAGTCATCATCATCATACACTGAGTCGACGGAAAGGTATATTAGAATGTAGCTGAGCTCATTCGTGTTTTGGATATAGAAGTTGTGGCCTTAAATCGTGTGCTATATGAATTTCAGCTACGAGAATAGGAGCCAATGACGCACCGGTGTACCATTCAAACTGGTCATGTAGTTTCCTCAGTTCGTTTGTAATTATTGTGTGGAATTATGGTGTAACCGGCTGTGTAGCGTGAGTTACATTTTGTGAAGGATCGTGCAGAATATTCAGTCATTGGACTATAAACTGTATAGCAATACAAACTGTATAGAGTATGTTCCTTGCTCGAGTCAATATTGTTTGTTTGTTACGCTTTATTGCACAAAAGAAAGAATAATAATACATTTAAACTTAAATAACTAAGTAAGTTTCGATGTACATAGGACTTATTTCAAAAGATAATATTACCGTTAATATTACCGTTCGGTCAAACCATACTTTTATCAATTTAAATGTTAATGTTAAAAAAGTGCTACTACAGGAACGTACAAATTGGACACAGAATTCAATGTAAATGAATGTTTGAATTGAGCCTGTCTATCATACACAAAGTCTAAGGCAGACATGAAGAAGTGGTCTTCTTAAACTTTACTTAAGTTGCCATTTCAATAGACTTTTGTGTGAAATTTTTAGTTAAATTCTGTTTAAGTCACATTTAAAAAAGTGGTAGAAGTAGGCCATAGTCTGCTTACCGTTAATTAAGAAAATAAGTTATCAGGAAGAATCTCCTTAACACCTCAAAGAACCGATGTAGGCAGAAACCAGGGACTGCCGCTTGAAAAAATATTGAATATCCATTCGCAGTGAAATTAACTACGGGAAAAGAAGTTACAATGGACAATACGACAAAAAATATGTTGCTGAAATAAAAAATACTGTTTCTAGATGAACCACTATAGAGTACAGGAGTAGAGTAAATTTTTACTTCAATAATGGAGAAAAAAATTTAATTCGAATCCTATGTGTGACGTCACAGCTCTACCACAATAAGCAAGTTTCAATTCAATTCAATTCTTTAGAATGGTACCCCTAAGGATTCTGCCAACCAATGTCAGGTTGGCCAAGCAAGTTTCCTCAGCTCGCAGCACAGACCTCTTCCTCATTGGCTCGCAGCGTCGTCGCCGCCAAAAAAAATATGTCAATGTCTGTTTGACAGATGACCAGTCAGTCGTTTTTTTTTTAAACTTGGCAAAGTGAGGCATTGACACAATATTCATACAGGTCTCAGAGCTACGTCCTTCCGGTTAAATAATATATTTTCCTTATTATGAAATTTTTTCTAAAATCTTTATCTTGTTAAATATGTGGCCAGGAAGAAATCGAAAAGATACAGTCTTTTCTTTTTTTCCCCTCTACTCAAAAATAATATAAAAAAGGCAAGCGTTTTTTTTTTTTCGCATTGTCCATTGTCCTTTTACAAGTGTGTCATACCGCGGACTGATAAATTAGTCCACAATATGATTAGGGACTCGTATCAATGCCGGCGATAAGCGCGTTTTATCTCTGTTCTCTATTACAGGTGTCTTTCTCAGCAATTATAAGTGAGAAGTGTGCCGAGATGGTTTCACCAAAGATATGGGACAGGTTCCAAGTGACAGGAAAAGACGGGACTGTGTTGAACCTTACCATACAGGAGGCGACCAAAGATCGAGGTCCGGATATAGTGGACTTTCTAATGAAGAATTTCGTTACAAAGGAGAATATGTGGCGGGCGTCAGGTGAGTTTTGATCTTTGTTTCTCCTACTAATTCTACAGTTTCTCTCAGAGACGACAGATCTGCAACTAATCGGGCCTAAATACTTTACGAAAAGTTATTTTATAACTATTCTTATGCTAAAATTATCGCATGACACTAAAGGCGTACCGAATCACATGCGTGAGAAACAACCAAGCATCCCAGTATATAAACGAACGATTTTCTTATATTGTGTAGAAATACTATAGTCTAGAAATAAGTAGAAAAGTCTGTGCAGTGAATTACATTACAAGACGTTTCATTACAAATACAAAAAATCTATTAACCATATGATGCAAAAGTGAAACTAAAAATGCTTTGTTTGTAATTAAAATTCCTGGAAAACTATGTTTCGTAAATTTCTTGAGAGCTGTCTTCTGTATTCTTTCAATAATCCAGGTATCTAGACTCGCGATAGCGAGTCCAGCCAAGTTCGAGAAAAAAGGAACTGGCGACGCAGCAGCCGTGTGGATTACTTCGAATCACTTCGAGCTACTTTTGACCCCTTCACAACTCTACAACTATTTAACCTACGTATATGAAATTTGGCACATTTATTGAAGTCCATTAGCTTGCCTAGAATACAAAGTTTCATCAATGTTGCTCAAACAGTTATAAATACATTAACGTTTAAAAACCGGCATTTTTATGACTGACTGACCGACTCACTTATAGATCAAAAACCTAACCCACTTCTAGATGACCTAGAAACTAGATATTTGGCATCAAGGTAGACTATTAGGCATATACAAAGGAAAAAATCTAAAAACTGAAAATTATTGATATTAATATCAGCATAGTATTTAGTTCCAAATTCTGCCAATAGATGGCGCTTTTTACTTCTATATCGCGGTATGGTTTTGTCTTAACCGATTCTATATAATATCTGTAAACGACTTCATTTACACGTTTCTCTGAATCGTAAATGAGTTTGTACTCAAGTCGTATGTTCGTAGCCGATTTCTAACCCATCGGTTCTCTGGCAATAACGATGTATTTATTAATAATGATAAATACCAACAATCTCTGTACAAAAAGTAGTGATATCCCATCAAAACATAAATGTGAATGAAAGCAAAGTTCAATATTAAGAACAGACGTCGGTATCGACTTCGCCGACAAAAGAATTGAGATCTATATGGGTGCTGCCAAGTTCTCTGTAGAAAATCATGAAATTTTAGTAACAAGATCACTATAGATGTAAATTGTTATTCAGGCCTAAGACTTGACTTGGTTCGTTTTTACGTACAGGCTAAATAATATTTATTTAATGAACTCTACTTCGTTAAGTCATACGGAGGTTAGTGTACGTCTGTTTGTATTGTACTTATGCTGTTAGGTTGATATAATACCTATATGACTTTTCTGAAATTTGGTTTGTTGGTAAAAACTAGCAGTCAAATCTTCAGCTTGAATTACAATTTACATCTCTAGTGATCTTGTTACTAAAATTTCATGATTTTCTACAGAGAACTTGGCAGCACCCATATAGATCTCAATTCTTTTGTCGGCGAAGTCGATACCGACGTCTGTTCTTAATATTGAACTTGGCTTTCATTCACATTTATGTTTTGATGGGATATACTAATTACTTCATGTTGTGTATGTTGTTTGAGGTTGATTAAATAAGTTAATGCTCATTACGAATAGAATACCATAATATTAGAATACCAAAAGGTTGGAGAATTTTATGACCATTACTGAGAAATAAATTTTGCGTTGGAATGCACACATGGTGAGGATGAACGAAGAAAAAGCGACGAAACATATATAAAAACAAATGCGAATGAAAGGAAAAAGTGGTTGGTAAGCAACGCGGACATGTCAACAAAATAGGATGGATTTCTCTACTATTATCGTGAATTTATGTATATTATGTCATTTTATGTTTCCCAGGTATTCCAAAAAGCGAAGAGGCCATGAAAGGCACACGTGAGTTCTTAGCGGGCAGCGCAGAAATGAATCCGTACGTCCTTATCTGTTGCATAGATGATGAGGGAGATAACAAGATAGTTGGCACCTCGTCTATGCATCTAAGCAATCGGGATGATAAAGAAGATTTCAATATTGAAGGAGAGGTGAGTTGACTTACGTGTATTTGAATTATGATAAGAACGCTTGGAGATGTTCTGATAGCGATGACATCTCTCTGCTTTTCGTCGATATTTACGGTTTTAATCAACGCAATAGAATAACCAAGGCACGGCGTTTGGCCTGGTTTTTAGTGTCTTAGCTCAAATTGCATTGTAGAAACTGAACGTCGAACAAGTAGACATGACATCAAAAGCAACAAATTCATAAAAACACAATGATACAATTGATATAATTTTATAAGCTTATGATTGTCCTAACTGAATAAATATCAAAATTTGGAAACTACGGGCGTGTTTGTTATCAAACTCTTCCGAAACGCGAAACTCTTCGCGGGCTTCATATTATAGGGGCGTATGGCCAAACACCTACTTTTCAGGAGAGACAAAAAACTTAATACCTTCGTATGTAATGAAGCTAACTGAATAGGGAAGTAGGAAGCATAATGATCCCGGTGACGGACTATTGAACATTGGCTAGTCGGATGTTGCAAGTATCGCTGAATTAATGTAGTGGAAAGGTATCTGCGTCAGCTCTAGATGAGGCCAGAGGGACACTGCAAATGACAGAGAGAGATTCTTGGAAAGACATATTTTAGTAGCGTACGCTAAGATCCGCTTTGAGTCGAGTCAGAGTACACACTTCAACATCTGTTTCCAGCCAACGAAAGAAGAGCAGAAATTGTACCGGATAATAGAGTACTGCGAAGCGAAGAGCGACGTGTTCGGTTACTTCGACGTGGACCGCTACTACGGTGGCTGGGGAGTCAGCGTGGACCCCGAGTACTACGGCTGCGGTATCGCGACTCGGCTGTTTAAAGTGAGGTAAATTAAGATAAAAAAACCGGCCAAAAGCTAGTCGGACCCGCGCAGGAAGGGTTCCGTACCATTATTTATAAAACTCACGTTTGTTGTATGCGAGTCCCCCTTACATTTTATTTTATTTGATGATATACATCATCAAAATCCCCCACATGCGATTTCCCACGGTCTCCCGCCATTCGCATCCACGGACCTTCCATTCCAAATTGCGGAAGTTCTAAAGCTGAGGTTTCATCTTTTGTAAGGAGGTAATCTCTTGTGCCCACTCCGACGCACTATGTCGCACGCGACCAATCACAGCGGTGAAAGTATAGCGACCAATCATAGCCGGGTGCGCAGGCGCCGTAAGTGGCGCGCACTAGCCGGCCCCTTCAAATTCATAACGTCCAACGTTACAATATGTAATTATTTCAGTAACTCCATCAGCCCCCAACTCTACTTTCAGAACACAAGTTAGCGAAGCAGAAAACGTTCCCTTGACGGGGGCGTGGATGACGGCCATCGGGTCCCAAAAGGCAGCCGAGAAAGCCGGTTACTATGCGATCAGAGAGATACCCTGGGAGGAGTTCATAAGAGAGAATGACGGTGACGATATAGATGACACCCCGGACTCAATTAAGTACATGGTGCGAGCTGTTGGTGATGTGAAGAGGAAGGAGAGCTAATGGTTTAGGTGTTCATAGTCCACGTAAATGTTTGAGGAAGGAGTTGATTGCGAATGGATGTAATTTTAAGGATTAGGGACTCCACACACGGCGGCTATAAGGTAAAGATGTATATTATAGCACGATATATCTCATTACATCATTCCATAGAAATCGTCAGGAGACCACACACGACAGCTATAATATACATCTTTACATCTTCGTATCCTAAAAGTACTGAGCTGTCTCTAACGGCCTGGCCACGGGGGAAATCGCCCGCGCGAAAAATCGCGTTAGTCGCTAGTCGCAGCCGCGACTGAAACAAACTCATAGAAATGTACGTAGCAAGCCACGGGGTTGACGCCCCGCCGAATTTCGCGCGGGCGATTTCCCCCGTGGCCAGGCGGTAAGCTATACATCCTGGGATGTAATGTATATTATAGCTGTCGTGTGTGAAGTCCCTTATAGTAAGTACACGTATGTATATAAATTAATAAATGGTAAGTTTATTCATGATGACTCTTGTTTACCCATTCAGGAAAGTAATTTTAATAGTAATTCAATAAGTGATTTATTCTTTAAACTGTAGGTGTTTGTAGTCCACAAAATATTTGAGGAAGAAGCTTGTTGCAAATGGATTTAATTTTAACGATTATTATAAGTACTCTTATATAAATTAATAAATGAAAAAGTTGCCCATTTTCAGTAATGTTTATCCACTCGGAAAGTAAAGTGATTTTGATAGTTATTCAATAAGTGATACTATCTCGGTTTCTAGAAGAGCGATCAAATGTTAATCTCATGTTAAAATCACGTCAAGCTAATTTCAGCCAATCACGTGCCGGTATTTTGAATTAATCTTACATTAATCTCTTTTTACATTTGAACACTCTTTCAGAAACGGAGGCTTATTCTATACATTTTTCTAGACACTGGGTGTATTATAAATTAAATTGTATATAGTACATTAATCCACGCATGTATCCAGGAGGGGTAGGGTTTGCCACTCCCGACAAACCTCATAATGTCTATCAAGTTTTCTGCACTACTAATACCATATTCATTTGGGTCATAGACACAATGTAAACAACATTTCAGTACTCTTTAAACTGTTTTCACTGTCAAAAAATGTTATTTCGGTTTCTACACAAATTTTTAAAGTAAATTAGATGTTATCTAATCTATTTTACTTATTTCTTAGTGTAAAAACCGAAATAAATTTTTTTGACAATGAAAATAGTCTAAAGAGTACTGAAATGTTGTTTACATTTTGTCTAAGACCCAAATGAATATGGTATAGTTCATTCATTAATTAGAGTTGATATCAGTCTCTTGCATTAATGATATCTACGCAATAAATACCAGCCCCTATAGTATTAGAAATACCAAGTCATTGATATACTATTTAGAAAAAAAATACACCTAGCCCAAACCACATTGAAGTAAATTATTTGTAGAATTATAAGACTGTGTTGGGACCATTGCATTATGGATAGCTGAGGTCTCTTTTGGAGATATTTACACTCGCAAAAGATTGCCAGGTACCATGATACTTTACTGGATTACTTTAACATGTGATTTAAACTAGAGATTACGGTGTTTTGTCTAATAAACTAACCACGAAATATGAGGTCATAAGCTTGGAGTAGATCATTTTTCACCTTTATGATGCTATTGTTTGATACAATGGACTATATTCGTGTACTGTACATTCACTCCCGGCTATCCTATAACAGTTTCTATCGCGCTCGATTTAAATGCGAGTATTGAATAACAAGGTTTAGCCGGTGGTGACGTCCGGAGCAAGTACTACCGGATGGTTTTAAATAATGAGACATACTTTGCTTACGTGAGACGCTCTTTTTTTCATTCGAACTCATTGACACAATCTTCGGACTCTTTACAAGTAGAAATAACTCGTAATTTCTCCATCCACAAATTACTACCATTAGTAGTGGTACAATATGGCTCCATAGAAAAATTTTTGGAAAGACTGGCTCTTTGTATGAGGGAGCCTCTTTTCTCAATGCATAAGGTTTTCTCAAATTGTCATAAGTCATAAACGACAAATGTTAATAGTAACTTAGTAAAACCCGCGCACGATCAAAATGAGTTAGAACAATGTCGAAGAGAACTAACGCCGCTAACAGATAAACCGAAGAGGTTTCCGAGAGCGGCTATATAATAAGGAACTATTGTAACATAACATATTTAAAAAAAAATAAAAAATAAAATAACAGATGAGTTGTAGAGCAATGTCACAAATAAATTATTATTTATCATTTATTTACTTATTTGAACTGTTGCTTATAAGCATATATTTTAATATATTAAAAAACGAAAAAAGGTTACTTTACTTAATATTTACTCATAGCTTTTCGGTAACACCAAAATCGTTCTTTTTTAATTATTTATATTTCATGCCATTCATATTTACTCGAGGGGATCATTGAGAAAATATGAATGACGTCATAGATATCAACGGAACCCGTCCTTTCCTTTGTAATCTCACGTAAGCAATGACTGTCAATGATTTAATTGTAGAGGAAGAACGTACGAGGCGAAATCCGTCGTCTGGTAGTGGAGGTAACCCCGCGATTGCCTGCGGTCATCGTAAAACATAAGCAACTATATACTCCGTTCCACAAATCGAGCTTCCAAAAAAAATCGTCCATGTGCGCCCATTGGTTAATGCGTGTAAACTTCAATAGCCACTTCCCTACCCTATGAAGCGGACCGTATTTGCTCTAGCCGCGCGCATTGACCAATGGTATGCGAGTATTTGGCCTCCTAGGATTTCGACTTGTGGAACTTGTGTATTTGCTCTAGCCGCGCGCATTGACCAATGGTATGCGAGTATTTGGCCTCCTAGGATTTCGACTTGTGGAACTTGTGGAGGTTATGGGTAAGTTGAGACTGCTGGTCTGGCATGCGTCGTCTAACTTTCTTTTATGTAGCGTCCACAATATCAGTGACTCAATGCAGAGCAAAGGCCCCTTTTAGATCAAGATTTCCAGTCAATTGCCACTTCTGACCACATCCGCAAGAATTTATCAAGATGATCCCGTCATCGTCTTCTCACCTGCCCCCGTATGCGACAACCACAGCCACTGGTATCCACTCTGTGGCAAGAGCACAGTTCCAGTTCAGTTAGGCGATGCATAGCATAGTTAATAATTGAAAAAGAAATATATAAAAACTTAAGATAAATGACAAAAAAAAATAACAGACATACAAGCCATATTTTTGTCATTCTACACTACACTCGGTTTTTGAATGAGAAATTATGCTACTAAAATTAATGATGGTGGAAACTACTCTACTTCACCAAATTCTTATCCCGCAAACCACAGACTACATTTTATCAAAAGCGTAATAATTATTCAATAAGATCAGGTTACATTCATTCCCTAGAACCTAGGTTGTAGGCTATTGCTATCATGAGTCATCATCATCATCAACCCATTATGTCCCCACCAAGGGGCATGGCCGGCCCACTGCCACTTCAGCATGCTAATTCGGTGGGCTACGTCGGTGACTTTGGTTCTCTGTCGGATGACTTCGTTTCGAATTCGATCTTTCATCATCATCATCAACCCATTATGACCCACCGATTGGCACGGGTCTCTTTGCTGAGGAAGGTATAGGCCATTATCCACCACGGGGGCCAAGCCCGGATTGGTGGAGGCTTGTAAGACTAGTGGCTGATCTTACTGTCAGAAATTTTCAAGCCGCCCTAAGGCCTCTGACTTGGCTTAACGACTGCCATCTATCGACGGCAGCCGGCACCAACTGCTTAGCGTACCTTGCGAAGCACGGAACCGCTCGGAAAAATGCGACAAGCGTTAGTCATAGGGAGGGACCCATTTATGGATTGAACGCGCCGTATGTTACTTAACCTTAGTGATCGTTTAAGATCACTCAGGCAGCTCAGGCTACGAGTGGTTCATGAGTATCACGCTATCATGAGTATAGACACAAAATTTTCGAACGGTTACACCAAGACATACTCACATTCTCCACAAGGGCTCCTCGGGGAACTCCACCACCAGCACATCCTCAGACTGCGGAGTGTTCAGCCGGTGGTAGCACAGCTTCTGGTCTCGGTTCACCTCCGTCTCTGAACCGTCCGTCTTGCCCGCCTGGTCCGGGTAACGCTGTGGGGTTAAGATTAGGTTACATTCTGGTATGATAGATAGATGTTCTAGTACATAGATAATAATACTTAATAATAATACATACTTAGATAATAGTATTTAGTGAGATATTTTCTGGATGCATGCCTAGTACATAATGTTAGCACTTAAGTTTAATATAAGTGGCATGTCTCTGTGTTGTCTCCGAAATAAATAAATACAGTTTTCAGATTTTTCCCTGTATTTCTAGTGTAAGACGATATTACTTTGATATTATTAAAACTTAGGTTTGGGACCTAATAAACTCGGCAAAACGTGGGTCCAGTTCTAGAGACTGGTGCCTCTGCCTACCCCTTCGGGGATAACGGGCGTGAGTTTATTATATATTATTTTTATATATTATTAAAAAAAAAAGGAACCCAGGTCTTAGATGTTTACATGTTTGTGACGTCGCTGTTTCTGGTTCCCACGACACAGGGTATCCTAGTGTGGCGCCAGAAGCAATGTATGTGCCTGTATGTAAATGTTATGTTATAGTTTGATTTCATAGTTCTAGGTCAACAGAAAGTACACTATAAATGGTTCTTTTTTAACGTTACTTTAAAAGTTTGATATTTTTCACAGCTTCAAGAGGGAGCCCCGACATAATGGGTCTTAACAGACAGACGGACGGACAAATTGATCCTATGGGGGTTCCGTTTTTTTCCTTTTGAGGTATGGATGAATGGATGGATGGATGATGAATTGGGTATTTGACAGGATGTCAAATGAGTGACTTTTAAAAAGAAATTTTGAATGAAAATACTTGCTTGTGACGTCACATTTCAGAGCACTCTTTTTATGTTCCATCTAATTAAAAATTGTAATAACTAGTAAATGATTAAAATAAATACATTTTCCGAATCGTTTTGTAATTTTTGTTTTAATCGAGCATCTCAAATAATTTGTTGTTGATAGTGTCAAATACCGTATTATTATATTAATAGTTTTACTGAACATTCGGTGCTTCAATGTTAGAATTATAAATATTGGGACAAAGAAAGTGTATCCACTGCACTACTTCTAACAATGGTATTTTGGGATAACTTTGGCATGTACTGTAAATGGTAGAATAATGTGGTAGGCTGGGTACTTACAGAGTAAAACAGGCCTTTGTGGTCCTTCGTCCACGACATGGAAGCGAATTTGACTTTTTCCAACACTTCTGGATAGTCTTTACCTGCAAGGAGGAAAATAATATTTGATTATAGAATTGAGAAAGTTAGGATGGATGTTTTTTAATATCAAGCGAAAAGGGGGGAATGGATCTGAATTAAATTACAGGAATAGATAATAGCCCGGAATTGAACATAGTCAACTTTATATCCCACAAAACTGTACAGTTCCCGTGGGATAGATTTGTTTTTCACTGAACAAGGGATAGACATGAAGTAAGACATCCGCAGCACAGATTTCACGTCAACAAAACCACATGCCAGGCTTTTATTATTTTTAAATTGCTTTTATATGGGGTACCAATGGTTTACCTCGTGGCTTAATTAGTGACTTAATGGTTTAACTTGTGTATTAATCTGTGGCGACATCCTAGAAGTGGATGGGGATCCAGACGCTGCCTGGCACGCTGAATCGGGATGAAAGATGGTGCACTGGTTTGTGCCGAAATCTTTGAAGTGGATTGATGATTCAATCGCTTCCTTGCATGTTGAGTCCGTATGGAGTATGGTGAATGAACTGTGACTTGGAGAAATCTGTGAAGTGGATGCTGATCCAGCATCTCGGACCTGAGCGCTGAGTCTGTTGCGAAGTCGATACAAACCAGTAGCGACATCGTCGAAGTGGATGTTGACCCAGTCGCTGCCCTGCGCGCTGCTGAGGCCATATGCAAGCTGCTATACAAACCTGTGGCGACATCCTTTAAGTGGATGATGGTCCACTCGCTGTAGCATAGTGTACCAACTTGACAACAGCGGCCAAATGATGGTCGCTGAGACTGTAAGCGAAAGTCGCGCCATCTTCGTGCCCAACAGAACGAACGTGCCGTCCTTACAACAGAGGCTGAATATTGTGTAGGTACCAACCTGTGGCGACATCCTTGAAGTCGATAGTGATTCAGGCGCTGCCGTTGAGACCATAAATGACAGTGACACCATACTCTGTGAAACGGGTACCCGATAGCGTGACTGTGCCCCCCTCACAACAAAGGCTGAAGACAAGGACGATGCACTAACTTGTGGGGACATCCTTGAAGATCCAGACGCTGCCTTGCGCGCTAAGACGTAAGCGAAAGTAGCACCATCTTCGGTGAACCGGTAAGCCAAAAGCGCGACCGTGCCGTACACACAACGGATGCCGAAGATAAAGATGGAGTACTAACCAGTGGCGACATCCTTGAAGTGGATGGTGATCCAGTCGCTGCCCTGCGCACTGAGGCCGTAAGCGAAGGTGGCGCCATCTTCGGTGAAGCGGGTACCCGACAGCGCGACCGTGCCGTCTTCGCTTAGAGTGTTGGGGTCGAGGAACACGCGCGGCTCGCCGTCTAAGCTGTCTTGGACGTACAAGACGCTGGGAAGGGAAGGAATTTGGTTAATAATTTTTCTATAAAAAGTGACAGCTGTTCACTAACACTGCGTACAAAAAGTGAGATTCTCATGCTAGTTCGTTATTTTTTATTGCACTAGAAAATCATTAACATAGATATATTTTATCGTTATTTTTTACAATGTGCGAGCAAGAAGAATGGCAGACGCTAGGCTGCCTTGTTTATGCATTATGTAGCACCCAGACCAAACAGAAACAGTATCCAAAAATGATTTTTTTTAGTGTTCATTTTTAGCGCTCATTATAGAGAAAAAACTGTGATTAAAATATCACAACACATGTGAGACCAATTCATTAGTGTTAGTACAAGAGCAGGTTGTAAAATAATTGGTTATGGCATTACGTATCGCATTAGAAATGCATTTATTTTGCATCACGTTATATCGTCTTAAACTATGATCCTTGACACAAGACTATTATAATAAATTGTTAGGATTTTTATCGAGATGTTGACCGATACCAAAATTAAAATACTTTTTTTAAGGGACACTTAGTTCACGGATTAATAAAATGGACCATTATTTCAATCTATTTTATGACTTTTTGTGTTTTTTTTTTCTTAGCGTATTATTGTTATTAGTATATTTTATTTTAAGAGTATAAAGTCAGAGAATATAATACTAGTACAATTATAAATGAACAAAATTAAAGAAAGCAAGAAAGAATTAACATTGCCACAAAAGCACACTGATTGATTAACTGATTTTTTTATTTTTTGTAAATACTTGAATAAGTCTAACTAGCTAGTTATTCTACTAATTCTGATACTGGCGACCGCGGACTAGACCACGCACCGTGGGCTGGCCCCCCACCAGATGGTCTGGCGACCTGGTTATGGTGACGGGGAGTCGCTTGATGCAGGCGGCATTACACCGGGAAGCTTGGAAAACCTTGAGGAAGGCCTATGTCCTGCAGTGGGCAGGACAAATGGCTGATTAAGAAGTGACTAATTCGAGCTTCTAAAGTTTGTTTCACACGTGTATGAAAGTACAGTTGGTATTTTCGAATGAATCATCATCAACCTATTATGTCCCCACCGAGGGGGACGGGTCTCTTCCCTGAGGAAGGTATAGGCCATACTCCACCACGGGGGCAAGATCCGGATTGGTGGCGGCTTGTAAGACTAGTGGCTGGTCTTACTGTCAGTAGTTTTCAAGTCGCCTTAAGGCCTCTGACTTGGCTTGACGACTGCCATCTAACGACGGCCGCCGGCACCAACTGCTTAACGTGCCTTGCGAAGCACGGAACCGCTCGGAAAAATGCCACTAGCGTTAGTCATAAATGAATGAATAATACCAAGATATTAACATCTCGGTCTTCCGTAAAAGGGCAAATAGAAATGTACCTTTTATGTTAGCACAAATTGGTAGTCTTTAGTTTGGTTTATTTAAAGAGTTCTTGTATCGAGCCATAACTAAACACACAATAACATATAAATGAAGACCTAATAGTGTAGACCTGGAACGTCACCCAAAAGTGTTTCGTAGACTCTGGTTCTTTTCTGGACATTCAAAATTTATTAACGCCGCCGAAATCAAAATATACAGCCCAGGCTCTCAAAATTACCAATTTTCCCTAAAAATAATATCACAAAAACGAAAAATTACAAGAACAATTTTCGGACTGCCAATTTCAACAAAGTACGTTAAAATTGCAGTAGAGACTTTTAATATTTAATATTTTTTATGGTTTACTAGTAGTACAAGACTTTTTGTCAGAAATAACCCTTAGTAAAAACCTCACTTTTACAGTTTATATCACCAATCACATTAAATTCCTTATTAAATCCACGCGTACAACTTCGAGTTTAGGTAAAGGACATCGTCTATTTAGTATACGACTGCCATAAACGTTGATGGTCGCTAACAGTACCTACTGTATTATGTGAGTTACATAGTAAACGTAGTAGTTACACACTTTTGTTGGATTATGGCCCATATACAATACACGATAAGAGCATCCTTACTAGCGAATACTTATTCGACTAATGTCGCGGACCCTGTTAATCTATTTAGCGGACGAGTTATTCAATAATGACTTATTACACGAACAACAAAAGGATCAGACTCGGTTCTAGATGACTAGAAACCTGGAGGATCTGATCGACACTGATGACAAAGTAAATTGACAACAAAGATCTATCCTAGACATATCTTCACTAAAAAGGATACGACCTACCTTTTTGGAACAAATTTTTAGATGGATTAACTTGTCCAATACATTCATATACTGGCCATAATCTTAGCTTATTCGGCTAAATCACAGAAAGACAGGGTTAGAAATTGCGGCGCTCAGGGTCGGCTTCTGAATGGAGAATTTCACTGATTAAATACTCAAGTAACGTTCTGTCACCCTCTTTTCTGAGAAATTTGACGAGACAGGACTACAGTTAAGTAATTACTTAGCGAAATTCTCAATACAGAAACTGGCCTTTAGTAGGCCGCGCTTTCTTCAATATATTTTTCGTCGTCGTCAATAAGTGCTGCATAATCAAGATATAATCACCCATTCATTCACCCAGACATTCACCCCGTGTGATCACGTAAATTGCACCAGCTTTCGAGCTACGCTGGATAGTCCACTAAGCCTAAGAAGAAATACTCACTTTTGGTTTTGCAGGCCGGTGTTCTTGAAGAAGAAGTAGCGGTCGCCCCGGCGGAAGGGGCACGAGTATTTGGGGTAGTTCCAGAGCTCGGTGAGCCGGGCGTTCACCTCACCCTTTACGGGACAAGCGTCGAGGTAAGGCTTGGTGATCTTGTTCTCGGCCTCAATGAAGGCTTTCGTCTCGTTCGACTCCGGGTCCTCCAGCCAGCGGTACGGGTCTGCTACCTGCGCGGAAAATGGAATTAACCCTTAACCATGCATGGGTAGTAAGAATTTTTCATTGGTTTTGGACTTTATTTCAAAGTGATAAGGTTCAATTTAAAGTGGTAGATCACCTACCATGGTAGATCATTGCCTGGTTAAGGGTTTAATGTAGCCGCCCGTTTCCTCATGATGTTTTGCTACTATAATTTCACACTTGTATGTAACTTACAAAAGTTATTGGGGTCGGGATTGGAACCGAGGATCTCCCAAATGAGACGCTGGTGTTCAGCCGCTCCGCTACCACCACAGTGAATGAAATGAATTCGCACTCCCGCTATAATAGTGACACATAACTCCAAAACAGTGACTTTGGACTATAGACCAAAATTAATTGAAAGAAAACTATTTTTCGAATGCCCGTGCTTTTAGGGTTACGACATTATTTTAGTATTTTAGCGGGGGTGCGCATTGGCTTTCTCTCTATGGGCTCTTTGGACTTATGGCTGTTTCCTATGAACAGTTCGTGGATGGAATCTCTGAGTTCGTCTATAGCATTCAATGTACAGGAAAAATTGCCTTTAAACATTGACCTTGTCTTTCCTGAGTCCACTTAGGTGGAGGTAGGACTTCTAATAAAGTGAGCATTCGGATGCTGCTCTCACACAGTCAATAAAATTGGAGTTGACACTATTCGCTTTACAGCTGTGATGATGATGGTCCGGACCGATTTCGGTCATGGTTCTTTAACATGTACATCATGGCGTTGGTGTGGACCTTCCAACCTTCCAACCTTCCACCCTTAAGCGGACACGCGATCCCCATCAGCCCTGGAAGCATGAACTCTTTATGCACGCGACACATAGACAAAAATCATCTCACAATCGCGCTTACGAGCGTGTTAGAGCGCGAGGATACCAAGGATATGCTACAGTCACGATTCGCTTTGCCTTTATATTACGCGCATCTAATACAAAAGTAGTATTACAATAATACTTCCTCAGGGAAGAGACCCGTGCCTCTCGGTGGGGACATAATGGGTTGATGATGAATACAAAAGGGTTCGTAATGTCAAGCTGCCAAATTACATACTAGGAATTATTATCGGAAACGTTCGGATTCCGATAGGATTCGGGGCACTTAATTATGCCTCTAGTCTAATATGAACGAAGCTTATAATGAACGACAGCGTTGAGCTCCTATGATTTCGTTTGTTCCTATACCGATACTAAGGGCCGGTTTCTGAATTGATAATTTCACTTAAGTCCCTAAATACTTAAGTAACGTTCTCTCACGCTTTTTTCTAAGAAATTTGACGAGACAACACTACAATTAAGTAATTACTTAGCGAAATTCTCAATTCAAAAACTGGCCCTAAATATACATACTATACTAACAATGCCCTTCAAATTATTTGGTTTAGATGAAACAGATTGAGAAATTGTTATCTTTGGAAGCAGTTGACACTGTTTACTTAATATTTAATAGGTTCTTAGTCTGATTTAAGTGGGCCTGACAATGTTCCATATAGATTTTAATAATGCAACCTATATTATTACACGTCTCACTCCTCACAAATTTCTCTCAGAGGGTATGGCCTTGATTATTTTTATAAGTTTTTTTTTAATAAAAATCAAATTCCGTCGCGATACGATTTTTTAAGAAACCATAGGTTTTCTAAAAAAAAATACGAAAAGCCGGCCAAGTGTCAGGCCAGGCGCAGGGTAGGGTTCCGTAAAAAGAGGGGGCTTTATCTTCTTTGCAGAACTAACAAATTAATTTTATTCTACAGTTCTGTCGGCGTGGTTAATGGCATGTCTATGCCAAATTTCACCTTGCTAGTACTGATCGTCTCTGAGCTAGGCCGCAGACATACAGACAGACAGACGGACATGGCAAAACTATAAGGGTTCCTTGTCGACTACGGAACCCTAAAAACAAATAAAAGCTTCGAAACGTGGGCACCTGCATGAGACACTGCCCTACTTACGAGTATGTAAATGATATCGGTTTATTCAAATCACTCTCCTTTTATCTCACAGCTTGCCAATCGCCTATGCCTACCTATAATACCTATAACGCGAAAGTTGCATACAAAAGTTAACTAACCTACTGGGCTAAAGTTCCGTCGTCTGTGCTGAAACTGTAATTATTTTATCAGTTGAATTCGATACAGAAAGAATTTTGACAGATTGTCACAGTTTATCTCAGTGGTGGATATAAAAACCCACAAAGTAACATTTGGCTTAGTTTTGGCTACTTTCCTGTTTACCCGGATGTCGTATCATGACGTGACCCTGTCAGATAAAGGCATCAGCGGCGATTTACCAGTACACAAAATTGAATTGAAATTATATCATTTCATAACTAATCGTTCAAACTTTACTCCAATAAAAACACCTGCCAAATTCTACGCCGATATTTTAGAATTCAACTTGTGCGAGACCATTAACAATAATTATTTTCCAAAACCTAACCAACGGGTTCAATGAACAGGCCTGCCAAAATAAGTTCTTGCATACCGTTTTTTGCTTTCATCCTAACTTGTTTAGAGACGTATGGACGTGAACTGAAAAGGGTTATAGAAGTCCGGCCCAAATGCGTTGGACCCATATACTATTTTGCTGTCCATAGTGGTGCGTGCGAATATGGATGAAATAGTGGGCAGGATACAAATAAATCGCTCGCGAATCGCTCGTAGCCCCGGTTGCCTGAGTGATCTTAACCGATCACGAAGGTTAAGCAACATAGGGCGCGTTCAGTCTATGGATGGGTGACCGTGCTATGACTAACGCCAGTGGAATTTTTCCCAGCGGTTCCTTGCTTCGCAAGACACGTTAAGCACTTGGTGCCGGTGCCGTCGACAGATAGCAGTCGTTAAGCCAAGTCAGAGGCATTGAAAACTTCTGACAGTAAGACCAGTCATTAGTCTTACAAGCCTCCACCAATCCGGACTTGGGGCCCGTGGTGGAGTATGGCCTATACTTTCCGCAGGGAAGAGACCCGTGCCCCTCGGTGGGGACATAATGGGTTGATGATGAATGATGATCCAGCGCCACCTTGCCACCGTAACCAGGTCGTCCGACCATCTGGGCCTAGATTCTCATAATGCATTAAAGTACAATGAAGACTGCACGAACGCGGCGTCCGATAACGTCCTTCTGTGACACATAGGTATTCAGTGATAACATCAAGCAATGTAGTGGATAAAATACGGGCGTAGCATTAAAAACAAGTTTCGTTCCTGTCCAGAATATTGAACAGATTTTGATCGTCTGCGCAGGATTAGTATTTCGAGTAGTAAGCTACTATAAGTATTAGCGTGGCGTAGAAAAAAACAACTAACATACCATACATTACGTACGTATGCATAATATTAACTCTAGCGGTTTTGGCAGCGCACGCCAGAATAGCTCGCAGATGGTAGATTTTTTCCGACTCGACACTTATCATCATATTTTGGACAATTCACACAATATCTTTATAAATTGTAGTCTATTTGTTATTCTGATGTATAAGCTATATTACTGTATACTTACATTAAAATCCATTAAGTAGTTTTTAAGTGAAAGAGTAACAAACATCCATCCATCCATACTTACAAACTTTCGCGTTTATAATATTAGTAGGATACTACAGAAATTGTGTTCATGTTTTTAGTTATTCTGATCAAAAGATGCAATGTATCTCTAACTCTCTCTCTATCTTTGGACTACCTCGATGGCTCAGCCGTTAAGGGTTTTAATTTAACTACCAACCCAGATATCGTGGGTTCGATTCCCACAGTGGTCCACCGTAACTACATTTGTACAAATGGCCTCACTTTGGGTGTATTTACAAACAAACAAACAAACAAACAAACAAACAAACAAACACACATCTACATACAGGCACATACATTGCTTCTCGCCTCACACTACGATACCCTGTGTCGTGGGCAAAGAATTCATAATCAAAGAGGATAGAGCACTACGAAAAACCTTCCATAGAAAACTAAACTCTTTGTCTTCTCAAATAAAACATAAAATCGTATAAGTAAGCAACTAGAGTAAAGTGTCCAGAGCGAGAGCCACAAACTGAAGGAGTGTGTCTTACTCATTCTCATTTATGTGGAATACTATGACCATGATGTTGTAAAATGTAGGCCATGTGTTTGATTACCCAATGGTCTCTTTTCATCATCATCATTCAGCCACAAGAAGTCCACTGCTGGACATAGGCCTCCTCCATGGATTTCCAAAAAGACCGGTCGGAAGCGGCTTGCATCCAGCGTCTTCCCGCCACTTGGATGAGATCGTCTGTCCATCTTGTGGCTGGTCGTCCTACGCTGCGCTTGCCGATATGTGGTCTCCATTCGAGAACTTTTCGGCCCCATCGGCCATCAGTTCTGCGTGCTATGTGCCCCGCCCACTGCCACTTCAACTTACTAATCCGCTGGGCTATGTCGACCACTTTCGTTCGTCTACGGACCTCATCATTTCTGACTCGGTCTCGTAGAGAAATTCCGAGCATAGCCCTCTCCATAGCTCGTTGCGTGACCTTGAGCTTTCTTATGAGGCCCATAGTAAGAGACCACGTTTCAGTGCCATAAGTCATCACTGGTAACACACACTGGTTGTACAGTTTTGTTTTGAGAGATTGAGGTAAATCGGAGGAAAAGACTTTTCTGAGTTTCCCGAACGCTGCCCAGCCGAGTTGGATTCGACGATTGACCTCTTTCACGAAGTTGGACCGGCCTAATTGGACTGTATGTCCTAAGTAGACGTATTCGTCTACAACTTCGAGAGTCGAGTACCCCACTGTTATTGGGGTGGGCACAACACGGGCGTTCGACATGACCTTCGTTTTGTCCATGTTCATTTTAAGGCCCACCCGTTGGGAGACTCGACTGAGGTCTTCGAGCATTATGCCGAGGTCCTCCAGCGTCTCTGCCATGACTACAATATCGTCGGCAAATCGAAGGTGACTGATGTACTCGCCATTGATATTAATGCCGCGTTCCTGCCATTCCAGAAGCTTGAAGGCATCTTCCAGTCCGTTCGTGAACAGTTTCGGAGATATGACGTCTCCCTGTCTCACGCCTCTTTTCAGTGGAATTGCCTCCGAATTCTGCTCCTGTACTCGGACCGACATGGTGGCGTTGTGGTACAAGCACTTCAGCACTTCGATGTACCGATAGTCAATATGGCAACGCTGGAGAGACTCGAGCACCGCCCATGTCTCGATCGAATCGAAGGCTTTCTCATAGTCCACAAACGCTAAGCATAATGGCAAATTATACTCCTCAGTCTTCAGTATCATCATCATCATCATAATCAACCCATTATGTCCCCACCGAGGGGCACGGGTCTCTTCCCTGAGGAAGGTATAGGCCATACTCCACCACGGGGGCCAAGTCCGGATTGGTGGAGGCTTGTAAGACTAGTGGCTGGTCTTACTGTCAGAAGTTTTCAAGCCGCCCTAGGGCCTCTGACTTGGCTTAACGACTGCCATCTATCGACGGCAGCCGGCACCAACTGCTTAACGTGCCTTGCGAAGCACGGAATCGCTCGGAAAAATGCCACTAGCGTTAGTCATAGACGGTGACCCATCCTTGGACTGAACGCGCCGTATGTTGCTTAACCTTAGTGATCGTTTAAGATCACTCAGGCAGCCCAGGCTACGAGCGATTCAGTATAATTTGCCGCAACGTGTGGATGTGGTCTATGGTACTATAGCCCTTTCGGAAACCGGCTTGTTCGGGAGGCTGGAAGTCATCAAACCTGCGTTCGAGACGATTCGTCAGGACCCTCGAAAACAGCTTATAAACATGGCTCAGAAGCGAGATGGGTCGGTAGTTCTTCAATAGAGTGTTATCTCCTTTCTTGAAGAACAGCGTCACCACGCTTCTGTTCCATGCTTCTGGCGTTGTTCCTTCGAGCACGACGGAATTGAAGAGCCTCTGAAGGACTTTAAGTACCGGTGTTCCACCCGCTTTCAGAAGCTCTGATGTAATTCCGTCCTCTCCTGGTGCCTTGTTATTCTTGAGTTGTTTCAGGGCCATCCTAATCTCGTACAGGCTGATGTCCGGGATATCTTCGGTATAATGCCGGGTCAGTTTGACTCTTGGGGTCTTTGTGCAAACTGCTAACAGGTTTTGCGACTGAGGTGTATAGCTGTCCGTAGAAGCCCTCAATCTCCCTCAGTACCTCTGACTTGGTCAACGCTATACTGCCGTCCTCACTTTTCAGCTTCGTCAGCTGGCTTTGCCCAATAGACATGTCTCTTGCGAACACTTTAGAGCCTTTGTTCCGCTCTATAGTCTCTTTAATACGTTCGGTATTAAAGGAACGAATATCGTGCCGCATAGACTTTGATATGTGTCTATTGAGCTGCCTATATGACTCAGCATCTCTGAGGACTGCAGTTGCAACGAGCGACGTTTAGCCATGAGGTCGAGAGTATAGTTTGAGAGCTTTTGTGGTCTGCTCGCTCGGTTCGGTTTATAAAACCTCGAGCCCACTGTACGAACAGCTTCTACAAACCTGTTATTGATCTCGTCCACCGATGCGGCGCTTTCCAGGCATTCGAAGCGATTTGACAATTCGAGTTGAAAGTTCTCGGGTTTTGGATATGGGCACGAGTAGGTCGGAGCGTGGACTTCATGAGACGGGACCTCTCAAGTTTGACATTGATATTCAATGTGCCTCTTACCATTCGGTGATCGCTTCCGGTTTTCACCATGTTGATCACAGAGACATCATTGAATATCTGTCTCTTGGAGGTCAGGATGAAGTCTATCTCGTTTCTCGTGGAACCATCGGGACTCAACCAGGTCCATTTCCTGTGAGGTGGCTTCTGAAAGAAAGAGTTCATCATAAAGAGTCCCTCTTTCTCCAGGAAGTCGGCCAACCTCTGTCCCCTAGGGTTCCGTTGCCCATGACCAAATTGCCCCACTCTCATCTCACCTTCGCTTCTTTTGCCCAGCTTCGCATTGAAGTCCCCCATGACCACATTAAAATAGGTCTCCGAGGTATGTATGGCCCTACTAATGTCCTCATACATCGCCTCTACCTCCTCATCGGAGTGTGACGAGGTCGGCGCGTATACCTGAATGACCTTCAGCGAATACCTCTTAGATATTCTGAGTATTAGGTATACCACCCTGCTCGACACACTATCGATGGCCAAAATGTTGTTCACGAGGGACTTGTAGACGAGAAACCCGACACCACCCTGGGACTGTCGCTCGCCCTCCCGGTAGTAGAGCAGGTTACCGGATTTCAGGGTTATCGTGTCCTCGCCCTCTCGACGGACTTCAGATAACCCTAGGATATCCCAGTGTAACCTACCCATTTCCTCTTCCAGCTCAACTAGCTTTTCCTCCGTCCTCAATGTGCGAATGTTGTGTGTTACCAGGGCCAGTCGTTTTCGCTGTTCGGGGTGGTAGCCAGATCTCTGCCGGAGATTCTTAGCACCCCTTGCTCCGCCGTTACCGTGGCCGCTACCGAAGCCAGGAATAGCGGAGCTGCCGGGGACTGGGGGCCTGGTTTTTTTGTGTACTGCCATGAGGGTATTTGCCATACTCGCCACGCTTGGCATGCGGGTTGGCGAGCGCAGTATGGGGCATTTCCACAGAAGGCGCTGCTGCCCACCTCCTGGTAATGTGTCCCTTTGCCGGTTTTTACGGCACCCACGGGCTGAGATGGGGGGGCACTATTCTAAAGCCGGCACCCCACGGTCTCTTTTCAGTTTTACTAAAAACGAAAGCTTACGTTTAAAATGGATGGATGCTATATGAGGCTCTGGTTCGACATCACAAAATCCTGCATTTTGTGAAGCCTGCAAAAGCCGGTATTTTAGAAAATAAGATTTTAAACCTACGGTCTTACCTAAGTTGAAGGAAGATCCTGTACCATTTGTAGTGGTGAGTAAAAGGCTTCAAACCTCTGTAGCATACCTAAAGTTTGTACGTTTGTACATGAAAAGTTGCCGTTTGGTGTACATTATGAAAATCGATAGAAAAAATCATTATCACAAACAACAAATAGTATTTGACAAAATGTCCCCAAGTTATTACTAGTTGTAGCGCAAAATACTTTAAAATGATGATAATGAACAATTGAATGAATTAAATTGTTTTTTTTTTTATATATTTTATATTTTCAAACGGGAATAACTCAGAAAGTATCAATTAGTTTACTTTTTATTGACGTGCTTACCAACGCCTTTAGGTACGTTGCACAGGACTTTTCTGTTACCTTTGTGTTTTGTTTGCTAAGAAGTTTATTAGAAAGTAAGTAATAAATAAATATTTACAGCCTGTGGCGAAAAAAGTAATGGTACTAAGCGACGGAAGAAAATGTTGAACTGGAAGAACTACCAACCAAGCAACCACAGCTCGATGCAGGTGCCCAAACTGACTGAATGCAGTCCCCAAAAGAAGAAGCTTTGAATATTATGTTTGAATTGAAAAATTGACAGGAGAATATTTAATTTTATACTTAATAATTCTATTCTATTTTGCAATGTATATTAGCTTTTATGCATATTTTAAATGTAAAAAAAAAAAACATTCAAATGTTTGTCATCAATCTAGCTAGCTACATGAGTTTTATTCGTGTTGGCAAGTTAGATTTTATTATCTGAATTTACAATTTGTACACTAAAATTTGTCTGCAACAACATTTTTAACTTTTAATTTAACCCTTGTTGAGACCAAGAGTACCATAATGATATAAAGTTCTAAATTGGTTCACTGAAAATAATTTGTAAACTTATGTAGATCAAAATATGATTAAGTTAATTCCGCAGAATGAGTGCGATTTCCGCGATAAAAAGTAGCCTACTGTAACTGATGATAAGAAATGTAAGAAAAGTTCACTATTAATAACTGTCAATATAAGTAAAGTTCACTATCTTGCATGTATCCATGTATCCATGTATCCATGCAAGATAGTGAACTTTACTTATTCTCAAATTAAAGGCCCAGACTCGAATCGAGCCATGAATGTATGCTAAGTAATTTTTGTAGCAATACCACTCAAGGTTTTAAAAACGTATTTTAACATGGTCGAAGTGGAGCATTATCTTTACTCTTCTCTCTACTCTTCATTTCCACTACAAACCTTATTTGAGGGCAGTATGTAATGTACTGTACATTAACACTCAATAAGCAAGTTGTAAATTCTATACATTTAAATGAGTTATTTCTTTGTGTTTATTTTTGGATTAAAGCTAATTTTATGACTTGATTTTGGCTTTCATTTTATAATGTTAAAACTTCGTTAAATGCAAATATAAGTATAATTAAAGTTCTTCAGTAAATGAATATACCTACCACTAGACTGTGTCGCCCATTATGGAAGTAAATGCCCAAGTTACTCCTAAAGAGAGAACTTCGCTCGTTCCTTCCGGCTGGCTTCCCTTATGTTTCGTCCGGTTTTCATTGACATCAAGGTCACCCTACTTAGAAAGAGATGACATTCACTAGTTCGAGCCTCTTTGTCAGGACATTTTTTTGTCAGAGTACTCAATCCTCTTTGATTATTACATCCACGGAACAAAAAAAAGAGTAGAAATAGTGACATGACCTATCAGTAGGAAAACCAGTGTGACCAAACTCACACACACAAATCAAAAGCACACTGTGAATGCCAAGCTGCCATTGGCAAATAAAGGCAATTCTGAAAAGGTCTACATCACAAAAGTTCCAAGTAAAATATGAACCTTTTCAATCATATAAACAATGATCAAAATCAAATGATAATTATGAAATTAAGTTTGACATACGATCTTTGCTTTGTAGTACCGCTACTCTACATTAGATGGAACTACCGATTAAATTATCTAGACCCCCCCCAGATGATTTTACTACACGAGCACATAAAATCATCTAACTTTGAAATTATGCATGCTGGTTTTGTTTTGATGACAATACGCCAATCTATACTAATAAAAGTGACATGTTTATTGAACTAAAACTTTCGGCACAACACATTGTAAGCATTTAGTCCGGATCTACTTACGGGTGTTGTTTTATCGGACGAGTCCGACTAGGTTTCGCCCATCGGGGCGAATCGACGCAGAGCAGTGAGTGGGTGGTGAGCAGAGACGGAGCTTGGGATGGGTAAGTTGATGGGATGGGTAAGTTGATCCAGATTAAAAGTTTACAAAAATGACATGATACTGCAGTCAGGACCACATTCTCGCAAAGGAACTAAACAGCGTCAAGGAACATGATCAATAAATTTTGCGCAGTATCAAAAATAATTGCAACTAAAAATGTGTTAAATAATAATAATAAAAGATGATAATAAACACTTACATACAGGCACATACATTGCCCCTGGCCCCACCCTGGGATACCCTGTGTCGTGGGCACCAGAAACAACGACGTCACAAACATGTAAACATACAAGACCTGGGATTGTTTTTTGTCCCCAGCCGGGATTCGAACCCGGGATCTCTCGCATGGTAGTCAGATGCACTAACCACTGCGCCACAGAGGTCTTCAATTAAAATAAAATAACGACAATTATTTTCCCAAAGTACCTAATAAGACGCAGGTACTCAAGCTAAAGTAACGATAATTATTTATTACTGCTAAGTCATAGACAAAATATTATCGATAGATTTTTATATTGTTGTGTCCCAGCTGAATTGAGTAGCATTTGAGTAGCATTCAAATGTTGACAGAAATTTGTAGAAAAAGTACACAGACTTCGACGAAAATTGAACATTATATTCCAGTAAATAAAGGTGGTTTTACTTTCTCACTTTCGGATTGCTTTCCTTGTTCATGTCATTGCAAATTTAATTTCCATTAAATTAAATACAATGGAAATACTACTTACCGATGGAATGTTACGGCATGATCGGTACATTTTGGTCCCCAACTTTTATTTTTGCACTCTAACACAGCACAATAAGGCATTTTAGTAGAGTTTTCACAATTGTTTTCTTTACTAGAAGCGCACGGCAACTGAGGTAAGAAAAACTGTCGTAGACTACGCTTAGGCAATACATTGCTAATTTGAGGCACGCGGGCACCGCCCACTTACGATTTCTACTCTTTTTTTTTGTTCTGTGATTACATCCATGGTCGCGGGAACCAGAAACAGCGACGTATTTACGTGTTTGTTATGTGTTGCCTGGTTACCATTATACCTAGTTTGAGACCAGAACCTACATTCTGCTAATGCATTGTGGTACAATGGCAGTTGCAACAACGCGTTGTTTTCATTTCATTGGCGCTTCAAGTCAACTCGCGCACGCATATCAATAATTCTAGACGTCAATATAATTAAAAATAAAAAAATGTCACGTGATCCGACCATGTAACTGTAATTGAACTATAATGCACTAACGGAATCGAGGCCCTGGACGTGAGCATTATTATGTATGTATTTATTGTTTAATGGAATTAATGTAATGTGGCTACATATAAGTAATATGTATTGTACTTTGCTATCGCAATAGGGCCTCCTGTAAGGATAGCATAGGTTTGTGGAAATAAATAAAATAAATAAATAAAAATATGTTGGGTGGCAGTTTTTTTTAACTCTATGCCATGTTTGATCGCAATTGGTTCTAAGAAAGCAGATATTAACTAGTATGACTGTATAGCCGAGTGCAAGGTTAGACGGCGGTTATTTAACCATAGACCACTGTAGTCAATACAGTTAGCGAATGGGCTGCAGAAAAGCTGGTATTCTGTAGGAGTTATCTATTAAAAGCGAGTACTTCCTTGGTTCAAGGCGAACTAATCTTTGACATAGATAGACTTGTAGACAGCATAAATTCCTAATTTATATTTAAACTCCCGCGACCGATGACCCGGATCGCGGATGACCTGACCTCCAAGAAAACATACCATATTCTTAAAATGAAATAAACTCTTTTGTATTTAAACATACGTATTTCCACAGCGTATTTCATAATTAAAAATAAACTCTACATAATTATCGAACAGCTTTGCTTGTTTGTATCCCGCACGAATAACGTTATAACTTGTATCAGAAGTACCTAAATAACAGTACCTTCGTGGATCATTTTGCAACATCTAAACCAATGGTAGAAGCTACTAGCTATGAACTTTAACATTTAAATAAGAGACGTTTAATATACACTAGATCACCCTTTCATAAGAGCACACGCGGTTCGCATACAATTTCAGACAATGTTAGCCACCCACCTTTGTGCCGTGATAGTCGTCCACCACGGAGTCATCGCGCCGCGCCACTGGATAGTCGAAACTCATCGTCTTCGCCGCAGCCGAGGTTGTAGGCAGCACGGACTGCAACACAACACACAGCGGTAAAACACACAGACACTGCTTCAACACACGCATGGTTACGGACTGCGCCGGCTCCACCGAAGCTGCCGTATATATCGCGCTAGAAACTGAGCAACGCACCGAGCCAGCAAAGGCCGCCTCGCTAGCCCAATCGATCTTCGATCTGTGTTCATTTTGCCTTGCCGCGGGAACGATCGATTGTCATATTGTCTTCGCCGTGCCATAATTTATTAATGTTTTTCTAAACGTCTTCCTGCGGACTGCAGTCATTGGGCTTGCTTAGTATGGATGGTGTTTTTTCGGCGCGGGCGTGTTAATTTTTTACGTCCTGTTTTTGTTAAATAACCAGAAACTGGTGGTTTTTGCTGGAGGATCGTGATACGAAAATTTAAAGCGCATTTTCAATGGTGATAGAGCTATTTGTAGTTGGTTGTGTGTATAATGCACTTTATTTAATTCGGTAAACAGGTCATTTTACAATGTTGCCATCCATCGAATTACGACTGGTTATTTCTTATGTATAAAAATTAATTGAAGTTCGTTAGTCTCACTGAAACTCGAGAAGGGTTGGACTGATTTGGCTAAGTTTTGGTTTTTTATATTTGTAGAAGTTCAGGGAATGTTTAAAGGGTCAGAAAATATGGAAAAATTACGAAAAATTTGACGGTACGAAGTTTGTCAGGACAGCTAGCAAATCTCTACTTACTGCAATCCAAAAAAGTGATTTTTTCCAAGTCATAAATTTGTTCACGAGCGCGCGCCGGATCAACTTAACATTATTTTATAACATATTTGCTCGTAAAGTGGTTGTAATTACACCAATTTCAATATCGTAATGTATCTCATTACGTACTTGTGCGATAATGTAATGTAAAAGGCACGTGTTTTTTTTTAAATAAAGTTTTAAGATACTCCGTCTAAAAATGAACGATACTTTTAAAAATCTTAGCAAAGAGGTTTTATGTCAAGAAAGTGGTCAATATTTTAAATAAACATTTAATTCTTTAATTTAATTAATTTTGACAATAAATTACAACCATTTATCTGTAACAAAAACACAAAAATATTAATTTACTTTATTAGTAATACTGGCTGTTTTTGTACCTTTGCCTAAAAAAAAAGTTGATGCGCGCGCATCGCTTATTTGTAGACAAGTAAAAATAAATCCCCGCGCTTTTTCTTTTCGCTGTATTGTTTTCATTTGAAAATGTCGTCAAGTAGTGATGGTAACAAAGTCAGAGTTTTATTAATTTCCTCGTAAATATGTTATAAAACGTCGTATGACATATGTACGTGCGCTTTGAAAATTACAGCCTCTGCTTCCTTATAGCCCTCGCCGATGGCTCGGGCTAGTAATATCGCCTCGGCTGTAATTTTCAACTTACCGCACTTATATCATAATGTACTATTACAGATGCTGTTAGTTGATATAAAAATGTACTTACATAATGTGATAATTCCTAACTATTTAAAATTATGTTGCAATAACAAAATAATATCTCTTTATCTACCACTTGGACTAGGTACAGTCGGCATAAAAACAACCTGCCGAACCTACATCGTTCCTTGAAATCACCTCTAGTGTAACTGAGCAGACTGCACGCATGTAAAGGTTTATGTGCTGTCGACGGTTCATACCAAGTGCATAAGAAATTATTTTTAGAGATAACGTCTTATTGCGTAGCAAAATAGATACTCGATTTCTAACACAGACGTGATTTGATTATATTTATACTCTCAAGTGTGTTGGAACACTCATGTGATATTGCTGTGACTGGGGGCCGGTTTCTGAATTGAGAATTTCACTAAGTAAATACTTAAGTAACGTTCTGTCACGCTCTTTTCTGAGAAATTCGACGAAACAGAACTACAGTTAAGTACCTACTGAGCAGGGTTGGATTTAGGTACGTTGAAAGGGAGAGCACAAAAAAACGAAAAAGATAGTATTTTCAAGTATTTTGTACCAAATTATAGTATTTTTGTTTTTCGACCATATCGCCTCTATTCAGACGTTTTTTCCTAGGCGTGGATTCTGACGAAATCCCTAGGATTTCGTCATTTTCATCCCGCCTCTAACTTTACCCACCAACCATTCGTCAATTTCGATTCGAATCATGAACATGAAAAAATGAATGCACTCACATAAAAAAATGCACCCACGACGAGACTACTTTATGCACAATCGTACCAACAGAATAATAAATAAAAGGAAAGTATCGAAAGAAAAAAAAAACAAAAGGCGTTTTGTACGAAAAATAATGGAAAACGGCTAATTAAAGACTTCTAAAATTATAGTATTTTGTTGTACTCTCCCCAGTTATGGATAGTATATCCTCGTGAGGCCCGACCTTGAAAAGAACAATTGATTTTGTGATCACCTGAGGACATTGGGCCTCACGAGGATATAGTACGAAGCATGAAATTAGAGTATAAATACTATAATTATAGTACGAAATCCAACCCTGCTACTGAGCGAAATTCTCAATTCAGAAACTGGCCCTGGATCTGCTTTTAACCTGGTATTTCCTTGCAATGACACGAGACGCGTTTTGAAGCATTTTTTCTTACGATTAGATCGTGCATTTTCCCTTTTTACCTAACCAACTCTAACAATCTGTTAAACTACCTGATAAGGTTAACAACTGGCAGTTGCAGAAATGAAAAAAAAAAATCCTAAATTAAGTACTACGTATCTGTTTTACAGAAATACCTAACTCCGTCCTTTTTCGCGTCCTTCCACTGTAATATTCGAGCCTCTTCTGGCGAGTTGATAAACAGCACCGATGGATACACTTGGTGGCACGGTGCAATAGTATTAGACTATTATTGTGAGTATATCTTAAACTGTTTGTAAGATTGATAAGCTGTCCGAGATTCTGCGATATTTTTCACATTTATCGTGTATAGGTGTACAGCGCCAACGCTTATTATTTGATGGTATTGACGGTGCTAAGGGTAGTAGACATCTTTAGGTTTAGTTCATCGGAGAAGGCTCCTGCGCCTGTTCCATTTTCGGTTTTAGTCGGTTTTGTTTTTTTTTCGGTTGGTAAAAATTGGAAACCCAATTTCGGTTTATATCTTTTATAATTTATATCTTTTTCCAATTTTTAATTCGGAATGTTAACTTTGAATTCCTTAGATTTTCAAATTCATTTTTTTTTTTTTTTCTCGTGATGGAGATTTCGCTATTTAATGGTGCGTACAGACTGGTGAAACGTAACATGCAATGCAACATTCTGCCTTTCATTTCATAAAGCATGGACGCGTAGCGCGCTCTAATCGCGGATTCTCTGCGCACGTCTGTTTCCGCCATTCCGCCGCCCTGCGAACACTCTGTGTTCGTCGAAAAAGCTTGTATGGCTCGTAGCGTGCGCGTGAAATGCACAGTTCGCACGCGCAAGACGTCCAAATTATGAGAATCGGTTTCAAAGTGTGTTACCTTTCATGATACATTGCGGCAATGTGTACGGCAAATTCTTTCATTGCATGATACACCAGTCTGTACGTTTCATTACGTTTCACCAGTCTGTACGCACCATTACACTATCAAACGATACAAGGAGACAAGTTCTTTGCAAGATCGGCAAAGGAGTGGTCGGCCACACTCTGTGTGGACGCCTGCGAACATAAAAATCATCCGAGAGCGACTTCGCCGAAATCCACGTCGCACTCAGATAAAACTCGCTCTGCAGACTAATATTTCGCGCATTTCAGTCAAAGGAATGATGAAATTATGATCTTAAGGTAAAGGCTTATAGCGGTAGGAAAGTTTTTAAAACTGTCGCCTTCGTAAATTGCGACGCGAACATTGTCCAATAGTGCTTATGAGACACATGCGAGGAAGATTTACTGTCGAAGAAAACTTCAACCGACAAAACAATAAAGTGTATGCCAAATTAGCAAGGATGTCCCAACTTCAGCATGGAATGTCTCGCATACTCATCATCCGGCTAGTGTGGGGAGTTTCATATGAAGGTGACACTCCGCTCCATTACTGCCAAAAAGATCAATCAAGGTGAAGGCCAAGATTTATCAAAGTGAAATTTTAGAACCTGTTGTGAAACCCCTGTCTCATACTTTATTTCACAACAAGGATTGGGTTTTGCAACAACCAAGACTCGGCGCCATCCCATAAGGCAAAAACCACCCAAACTTGGTTGAAGGAAAATGTGCCGGCCTTTATCACGGCGAACAAATGGCCCTCCTCTAGCCCCGACCTCAACCCCCTGCAATACTCTTTATGGACTGAATTAGAGCTCACGGCCTGTCGAAAGTCCCACCCAAACTTGGTGTCACTGAAGCGAGCCCTAGTCGGAGAAGCAAAGCAAATTCTGCTGGTAAAGATTAGTGCCGTCATTGATTACTGGCCAAATCGTTTTAAGTGCCTGTCTTAAAAACGGGTGGCCATTTTGAATAATAATAATATTTTATTGTTGGTTATTATCTACTTAATGTTTACTAAAAATTTTAGAAAAATATATTAAGATAATTATTAAAAAGTTATGCAATTTTTATTTCCTCTCAAAACTTATGCACACACAAGGTACGATAGACAGATAGTGATACTAAACAAATATTTAAGCAAAGAATTAACTGTTTGTTGAATGCCATTGTACATACTTATAATGTTAGGCGCTGCCTTGGGGTCGGATGTAGTGGAGAAAAAGGCAGCAACAAAAAGTCTCCACTCTGACCACCTTTTCTCAAATCACCTTAAATCGAATACATAAGTTGGTACAAATATCTCAGAAGCTCATGACCCATAAGTACAATCAACACTTGCTTTGAAAACATTAATAATAGCACACTGTTAATATTAGTACAAATAAAAGTATCGCAGCTTTCAGGGGGAATTAAACCAAGGAAGGCTGATGAACCACTAAAATTGAAATAACGAAACGAAAGCGAGAACTATGATGCTGATTCCAATAAACTTTACTCATCAACTAATTGTAGGTTAAAATCTCTAAACACAACCCACTAAAGCAAGTAGGCCATTTAAAACTAACTACTGTGAATACTATAGCATAAGTACAAAAGTGTATACCAAGGAAGTAATCAAACAAAAGATATCTGATCTATCGTCAACTTGCAGCAAGATAAATGAAAGTTCATTGTAGCCAAGGAAAATATTGTAATGAATTAACAGAAACTTACCAATGTCCTTCCAAAAGTAGTAAAATATATTTGAGTCGCTGCAGTGGTGAAAAGCCTGCGTTTATTAAACGTAAATACCTCTAAATTTGTAAAAAACCGAGAATGATTAGCAAAAATCCGACCCGCCGCTTGAACAATATTTGACATTTCGTTTTTTTTTTTAGTTGCGTTCCGTTTTGATCTCAAAACGCCAATCGCAACCGTAAAAGCTAAAATACAAAAACAATTTTTTTGTAGCCTTCATTTCTCGCTTGGAAGAGACGAGAGAATATTGAAGACCGGTTGAAAAATATCCGTAGTAGAGTTCAGTATTCGCAGTCGCCAAGAAACCCTTTATACCTATATAGGGCCATGTGAGTGTCTGTCCGCGGCATAGTTCAAAGATGATTAATACAAGAAAGCTGAAATAAATATGGCATATTTCAGCTTTCAAAACAAACAAAACGGTAGATACAATAAAATCGTAAAAGACTAATATTTTCACCAATGACTTTTAGTTACGTACATTTGTTTGTTTGTGCAACACCATTCGCTGATAAATTGTGCCCGGATAACGGCGACAGGCGGAAACTCGGCAAAACGTGGGCCCAGTTCTAGAGACTGGTGCCACAGCCTATCCCTTCGGGGATAACGGGCGTGAGTTTATTTTTATTTTACTAACATTTTTTTTTCTCGCCTGGGTGGGTTGCAACTTGCATTTTGTCGTTAAACTAATTTACGTAGCACGATCTCACGCGAGCCGCGCCATCCGATGCATACTCGTATGTTTACGACCTCTGTGGCGCAGTGGTTAGCGCATCTGCCTACCATGCGAGAGGTTCCAGGTTCGAATCTCGGCTGGGGACAAAAAAAAAGACACCCAGGTCTTGGATGTTTACATGTTTGTGACGTCGCTGTTTCTGGGTCCCACGACACAGGGTGTCCTAGTGTGGGGCCAGAACCAATGTATGTGCCTGTATGTAAATGTAATGTTACAAAAAATGTTATGTTATACGGCGCGGCGGATACGAGTAACAACAACGCGAACTACTCTAGTAAATATACTTATCTATGGTTGAACTGAACCGCATCGATCGTCGCCCTGTCCGTTCTACCAAAATATGGAAATAGGTATGAGCATATGAGATAAATAAAAACACCTTGCTGCAGTAATAGCAAATATTGTCGCGCGAATCGTCCGCGAATTCGGTATTTGACACTATCAACAATTTATTGTTTTATATGCTCTTACAAACTTACAAATTCGGAAAATGTATCTCTTTTAATCATTTACTAGTTAGGTATTACAATTTTTAAATAGATGAAACATAAAAAGAGTGCTCTGAAATTTGAGGTCATTCCAAGCCAGTATTTTCATACAAAATTCCGTTTTAAAAGTAACTCATTTGACATTTTGTCAAATACCGAAACATCCGACGGGTTAGAGGCCTTCCACACGATTGGAAAGACTCTCCGACCAAGTGGCCTTGGTCGGGTTGGAATGCGTTCCACACGGTCGGACAACTTGACAACGTACAGTCGAAAGCACGTCATCGTTCACATTTGAGTTGCAAAGTCGCCCGTAATGCAATGGGGCAGAGTGCATGGGTGTATAACATGATGTGCTCTCGACTGTACGAAACGACATCGGTGGCGCAGCGTTTAGCGCATCTGCTTACCATGTGAGAGGTCCCGGGTTCGAATCCCGGTTGGTTACAAAAAAAAAGAAACACAGGTCTTGGATGTTTACATGCTTATGACGTCGCTGTTTCTGGTTCCCACGACACAGTGTATCCTAGTGTAGGACCAGAAGCGATGTATGTAAATGCAAGCCTGTATGTTAATGTTATTTTATGTGTAAATTGATATGAATTCCGTCAACACTTCCCGTTCGCGGCTTTCAAAATGCGGACCCATTCCAACCATAATTCGAAACATAATTGGGTAGCTAGTTGACAAAATGTCAATTAAATTACTTTTAAAACGGAATTTTGTACCTATGAAAATACCGCATTATGAAGTCATTATTCAGAGCAGTCTTTTTATGTTTCATCTATTTAACAATTTTAGCGTGGTATCCCGACTACCAATTTCATCTATTTAACAATTTTAGCGTGGTATCCCGATGGTACTAGCCGAACGTATCCCGACTATCGACGGACGCACCCGAAGGCGAGAAGCGCCGAGGCGGGCGGGTTGCCCGTTGAGGGCGCCCAGGGATACCAGTGCTCGCTATACAATTGGAAATATTTTGTTTTAGTCGAGCATATGAAGTAATTTATAGTTAGTCGTGTCAACTACCGAGCGTGTTGTGATGGCTGCGCTTCCGATCAAGGCCGTTGGATTCCGACCAATATTTGGTTGGATACCGGCTTCCACACGTGAAATTTTTACACCAACCCGACCAATGTTACCTTGGTCGGAGAATCTTTCCAATCGTGTGGAAGGCCTTTTAAAAATACCCAATTCGGTATTTGACACTATCATTGAATTTCCTTCTAAATTCAATGACACTATCAACAATAAATTATTTGATATGCTCGATTAAAACAAAAATTACAAAATGTTTGGGAAAATGTATCTCCTTTAATCATTTACTGAAATGTGACGTCATAAGCAAGTATTTTCATACAAAATTCCGTTATAAAAGTAACTCATTTGACACGCGAATCCAATGCATGTCATGATACCAGATACTCCGTGAGTAGTTTTGTTATTTTCTTTTTTTTTGTATGGGTGGTGCCAAGGAAACTTATTCTGTCTGAGGGAGGTGCTGTGGTGAGCACTCAGAACACAGAATAGGTGAGCACGGATTTATATACCTACTTTCGTTAAAGTTCTTATTCTGAGACCATCTGAGACTAAAGGCCCCACAGACCTACTAAATATATGGACCGGTTGTACCTACAGAAAACGGGTGCCAAAAAGTTGTCGCAATAAATGGCCGCCTTCTAGTGCCCGCCAGAGCTATCGAAAATATCGATATCGATATTAGCGGCTGCATCATCAGCAGTGCTCAAGCAGCACTGTCACGAGTAGGAAATTAATGTTTACCGATTATTAGCCACGAAATATACCATTGTGGTGTTGGTGTTATATACAAGACCGCGGCTTTGAAGTAAATTCGGGTCGTAAGAATTACTATTTTGTGGTTTTGTCACAGGTGATAATTCGTAAAGTAGATCGTCGCAGTCGAACACCGTTGAAACTCACAGATACTTCTATATTTAAAAAAAAGTACGTCCATGGATTGAAGAAATAATTTAAAATAAGAAAGGCGCTTTATGCTTTGTAAATTAACTTTTAAATTTACATACCGGCACACACATTATAAGAGAATATTCTTTATTGTACCAGGAAAAACACATACAAATCATTTGCATTTAATTATTCTGAATATTTATTTTTATCATTGGAAAGTAAAGATTTCGATTACCAGGACTTATTAATTATATGCAGGTACTCCACACAAAACACTACAAAATCACTTCAAGAGTCAAAGTCAAATAAAAAAACAGTGCCAGAACAGATTTTATTTCCTTTCTTTTAATCTTCATTATCATGTAAAAGTGCAAACTTCCTATTTCTTTTGCACACTTTATCATTGAAACGTTTGATTTTGTTGCGCTGCTTCTTGCACGTTGAGTTAGTCACTTATTTTTTCTTCATTACGACGCATCTGGAATGAGAGAAATTATTGAATATTGATCTAAATCAAATAAAGATAGCGCTGACAATAAAACAAAAATAAGATTTTATAAAATACGTCAAAAATACCTCTTCACTGGGGTTGTCAGGGTTCAAATCGATTGACTGTGATAGGGCACGGCAGAGATAAGGGATTCCTGCAAATTCCCTTGTGGAATTAAAATTGCCCGCAAGTGTCACTGCAGAGCTGAGTGGATATTGTACATTGTGTCGATGAAATAAAACGGCCCTTTTCTTTACTGTAGGTAGTCCTCTGCGAAAAATTGGTGCAATGTCGTTATTATTTCAGTTTTAAAAATTTAAGTTTTAGGCTATAAGTACATAATATAATATTAAACAGAAACACTTATTTGTAACATTATGTTTTTAAGCTCTCACTATGTGAAGCAGATCACGTAACGAGACTCACCACAAGAAAATGAAGGGAACAGCATTATCACGCAATCTCACCACATCAAGTGTTCTGTTGAAGCTGTCCGCGTTAAAGTGCAGCGAGCTGACATATTATTGCTTGTGTCGTGAATTTAAGGATCTTAAGGCTTCACTACTGGGAAACCTAGAGAATGGTAATAATATGGTTATTTAGTAACTGAATTATTTTAGCTCTACTGTTATAACTATTATCGACGTTTTATGTTCCATCCATCCAATTACTTTGTCCCCGCACTACGGTTTGATAACAAATCAACGGATTCCGTTTTCAGCCATCATGGCGTAAAGTTCAATTTTTTGTAACAAATGTTTTCCGAACATCCGTTAGGGCTAAAGTTTCGTACAGGCCCTGTAAAAATAAATATATAATAAAAATAAACAAATCCTAACAAATTAAATATTGCTTTACCTACGAAAATATCGGGTTAATGAGCAGTAAGAAACTAAAATTTGTCTTAGAGGTTTAAGTTGAGACTTGAGGGCCCTAAAACGACCAGATTGTAGGACATTTTTGTAAAAACCAGGTACTAACCTATGAAGAGTCAACCCCGGTCGATTTTTGTTCTTTCGCGAATTACACTGCACAATAGAACATACAGGCATATTATTTATTAATGCCGCAACAATCCCACATCATAAATAACTGCCAATTAGTAGTATTGACTTCACAAATTGCAAATAACTCTCGACAACAAAGCAATTTGACAGCTAGCTAACATACCAGGAAACTCACAGATTACTAGAGAAAACTTGTTGCAAAAAAAATTCAAAAATCAAAAACTTTTATTTCAACTTGAACGTAAAGAATTTACATTCTGCTTGTTGAATGTCAATGTACATACAGTTTGTATAATGTTAGCCGCTGCCTTAGGGCCGTCTGTAGTGGAGAAAAAGGCAGCGAAAAAAAACTCCACTCTGACCATCTTTTCTCAAATCAACTTAAAGCTAATACAAATTAGGTATGAGTGTTCGTATACCAAGAATCTCAAGATCCATGAGTGCAATCAATACTTGCAAAGTCAAACATCATTTAATATTCTTAAAAGGTAATAAAACACCAATGCTGCGGCCAGACACACGGACGGCACCCGCCACGCAAAACATGGCGATTATGGCATCCGGCAATGGTATGCATATAGACGAATAGGGCCTCTCCATAGGTTTCCTTCCTCATTGAAGGGCCCTCGCCCACGGCGGCTTTTTATAGCGCTACGGCCCGCCCCCCCCCCCCGTTGTTTAAGCGCCGCGTGGCGAGTTGAATCAGGCGCCGAGCGCTCGGCTCGCTTGTTTGCGCGCCGTTTAGAGCGGGTACACACTAGGCGTTTTGAAGCGCGCGCTTCAAAACGCCTAGTGTGTACCCGCTTTAAAACACCTTCATAAAGGTGCAGTACAACGGCGCGGGGTAGCTCGATCCCACACCAGACGAGCCATCCGTGTAGATGCGGCTCGGCTAAATCTGTACGGAAGCCTATTCTTATACACGGCGCGACGCGTATACTAAAAGTAACTCCGACAGTTTCTTGTTTGGTTTATCTGTATCGATATCGATAGAAGACTCTCCGAAATCGTAGGAAGGCGTTCTATCCGGATCCCACAGGAACAAAGTAGCTGGCACAGCTACTACAAAATAAGCTAAGGAAAAGTACACAAAATAAACACAACACTGTATTGTAAAGCAAGATTTAATTATCCTTATAATCAGCATTCCCCTCAACACAACATGCTACAATTCCATTTGACAAATACAAAGAAACACAACCGACATAAAGTGGAAATAGTCCTCATCATTGTTTATCTGGACATCGGTGAGGTTCGAGTACACTGGCTCAATCTCTTCTAGCGATGTGTCTATCTCGTCGCTATCTCTCGTGGTCTCTGCCCAGCTCACTCTTTTGGAGCTCCTGGCTACGTCCTTCTTTTTATCGGACGTCGGGGTGGAGTGTGAGACGGGCGACGGTGGTTCCTTCGTAGGCGTCTGGGCGCACTTGTCCAGGTAATGTTTGCGAAGGATATATTCGCGCATGGAGTCATGCGACGGTCGCTTGGGGGGCGGCGGAGGCGGGAGACTAGGGTCGTCCTCTTCACTCGCGTGAGGGTTGCGCTTCTTGGCGGCGTCGTTTATCCTTTTCGTTTCTTCCTCGTCGGGGGCGAGTGGCCAGGCGCCTAGTTTGTTGCGGACGAGGTGTGGGCGCGCGTGAGCGGCGCATAAGATGCGTTTGCGCACGAAGTCGTGAAACACGGTGAGCTCGGAACCGAGCTCGCGCCGGACCAACTGCTTGTGGCCCGACGAGACGTTGGGGTCGCGTACTGCCAGCAAGGCCTGGGGAGAGAGATTGAAACAGTAACGACTTGCGTGTTTCACATTGTTTGGATTCAATACGCAGCCTATAGACATCTCACTGCAATTCTCGCAGAATTAATATGGGCTCAACACGCGTGCATAGCGCGGATTTGCGATATCAAACGCCGAGGTATGGGAACACCTCAGACACTCGAAGAGCAGGATCTGTTGTTGAGAGTAGCGCACTTTTACGTAGCAAAGCTCCTATCGTACAACACCTCTAGCTGGCGATGCCGGTGTGTACCTGCGACGCTAGCAGTGTCAAGATAGCCTCTAGCGCGCCGGCCGCAAACCGCTCGTCAAGCGCGGCCAGCCAAGGCGCAGCGCTGCTGGCCCCACAAATGCCGGTGTGTACTGTAGCGATTCCTCTTTATAGTAACTGGCTGGCAAAGCCGTATCGTATGAATTTAAATATTTTGAAAGAGAATCGCTACGTTTTTGTTGGAGATGTCAGTCGAGGGCTAGCTAGGCTAGGCTTTTCGCGATAAAAATATAAAATAAAAGTTATTATTTGCTAAAAAGCTTCTTTCAATCAAAGTAGTGCGCTACATTTGGTGGAGGCGCCAATTCCAAGTTAATCTTTTAATTTCCCCCCCGGTTATCATTATGGTGGAGGCGCCAATCCCAAGTTAATCGTTGCAGTACCTGCGACGCTAGCAGTGTCAGGGTAGCCTCTAGCGCGCCGGCCGCGAGACGCTCGTCGAGCGCGGCCAGCCAGGGCGCGGCGCTGGCCCCACTACAAATGCCGGTGTGTACCTGCGACGCTAGCAGTGTCAGGGTAGCCTCTAGCGCGCCGGCCGCGAGCCGCTCGTCGAGCGCGGCGAGCCAGGGCGCGGCGCTGGCCCCGCTGGAAATGCTGGTGAGGGACTCGCTGCGGTTGGCGCGGCGCGCGTCGCCCGGGCTGCTGCACGAGCACGGCCGCCGGCGCCCGCGCGGCGACCGCGACCCGCTGCCCTCCTCCGAGTGGTACGCCTGCGGGTCATGGTACGCTTGAGACGAGGAAAGGGCGTGGGGCGCGGGAAAGACGCGTCGGCTTCCCGATTCTCTTTCATACAAAATGTAATGGACGAGACGGTCGAAGGCGCGACCTCTAGACAACGCGGCGCGTTTTTTTCGCGCCCACGTCCTTCCTGTGTGCCTCAGGGCATTTTGAGGTTGATTGCGATTCTAAAAGAATGTACATTATATTGTTTAGAATGCTATGATATATGGCGGCACCAAAGAAAATTGAATTACGGATAAAAAGGACACTCGCCAACGCGGCTCTATGCGGCATGAGCGCAATTTGTCGTGAACTTAGAGCTAGATAAAGCAGTGCGGAAGACTTCCGTGATTGAGACTAAACGCACGTGACGTGCACGCAGCACGCCAGACTTAAGAGGGTGAGGGTCCGAAATACACAGTGTGCGAGACTTAGTGATGGAGACTCTTGGTGAGAAGTTCTACAGCGACAAGAAACGTCCTGAGATCAGACATCACATCGGGGGCATCACTCGTGAGCTAACCTGACGGTGCTTAAGTCCATCGCTATATGCGGCGACAAGTTTGACTTATACGGCGACCTCTGTGGCGCAGCGGTAGCGCATCTGCCTACCATACAAGAGGTCCCGGGTTCAAACCCCGGCTGGGGACAAAAAAAACACCAGGTCTTGGATGTTTACATATTTGTAAAGCCGCTGTTTCTGGTTCCCACGACACAGGGTATCCTGGGCCATATTGGTCCAATGTATGTGCCTGTATGTTCTGCTTACGTGGTTGAGACTCTTGGTGAGAAGTCCTATAGCGGTGAGCAGTGTCCCAAAGGTCAGCTGCGGACATCGGTCATGAGACGCCTTGGCAGCACTGAAATCCAGTTCGGCTAACGGCTGCCAGCGCTCCAACTCCAAAGCTGGGTCTGCTAGCAGAGACAGCAGCTCCGGACTGAAGGACAGGAGGCAGAGAGTCGCCATGTGGAGAATCTCGAGCGTTCTGGGGAATGAGTTTAGTTTTTTACAGCTCGTCATTCATCAAGGTAGAACCACACTAAACCTAGGTGACGCGGGAAGGTTTGTGTGCACACTTGCCCTGTTTTATTTGGCATCGGAGGCTTTCTTCTCGAAGTGCACTCGTATTCTGTGCAGCATCTTTGAAGTAATATTTAATTCAATTTTAATTAATTTTTATTAAGTACTTGTTAATATTTTTTAAAATATTATCTAATCTTATCTTAATTCAGGCATAATTCAAAAACTAAAAATAAAATATTAAAAACGTTTTAAAATATTATCTAATCTTATCTTAATTCAGGCATAATTCAAAAATTAAAAATAAAATATTAAAAACGTTACCTCATACAATGTACACACCACACAAAAGTTACATTAACAATAAGTACACATTGTTACGCATTACAAACTCACAAAAAATCCAGAATTTCAAGGTTAAATTCAAATTAAAATATAATGTCAAAACATTATTACAAAATAAAAAAAATATGTCTGATTCTGTTTTGCGTCTGTCATTTTTCATCTAGAATGGCGCTTTCAAACGCAAATGTCGGCGATTTCTGTGTATATTCACTGGACGAAAGTTTAAGAAATCCGCGCCGCTTACTCAGTTTCGTTTATTACGTACTTGTGTCTACATTGCGTTTCTGTGACAATCCTAATAAAAGTCTTCAAGTCTCCGCTTATATTACAACCGAGGAGAACATTCTCAAGGATCGTCCATCTCTAACCATCACTTCTTACCTCACGAGATCGTTCTATAATAAAACTGGCTGGCACAGCCGTCTTGTATGGATTTAAATATTTTGAAAGAGAATCGCTACGTTTTTGTTAGAGATGTCAGTCGAGGGCTAGCTAGGCTAGGCGTCTTCTCGATAAAAATATAAAATGAAAGTTAATATTTGCCCAAAAGCAATCTTTAAACAAAATAATTCGTCACAGCACAATCCTTACCGATGCAGCAGAGCGTTGGCGTGTTGGATCTGTTCGTCAGTGGGCTGCGTGACGTCGGACGTGCGCCGCGAGCGAAGCATTACCGTCACGCACTGGTGCAGGCACGCGCTTATACTTCGCTGTAAAAAAAACGCTAACGGATTAGTTAACGTGCATTTTTAGAAAAGAGGACCAGACTCACGAGCCTAACGACGTCAGAAACGTACCAGACGTTCTTTACTCCGATTGAAGAGTAAACGTCTCCAAGCGGCTTATCAAAAGTTTTTTTTAAGATGGACTAATATTTAAAGAATTTTCTTCAATTAATAACTCCCAAACAACACTATCACTTGCTCTAGTCCCAAACTAGAACACCCTGTGCTATGGTAACCAGGCAAGGACATTACAAACATCGGAAAACACCCAGACTGAGGAAATGTGTGGACCCCAGTGGGAATCGAACCTCTTTCTTGGTGGCTAAGCACCTTAACGGGTCGACCAAGAAGGCAGTCATATAAATAAAGTAGTAATAGAATAAATAATAATAATAGATTGTTGTTTATTTTGACGACCTCTGTGGCGTAGTGGTTGGTGTATCTGCTTATCATGCGAGAGGTCCCGGGTGCGATCCCCGGCTGCGGAGTAAAAAAAAAAACTCCAGGTCTTGGATGCTTACATGTTTGTGACGTCGCTGTTTCTGGTTCCCACGACACAGGGTATCCTAGTGTGGGGCCAGAAACAATGTATGTGCCTGTATGTAAATGTTATGTTATGTTATGTTAATACAACCACTGATGAGTATCTAAAAAAAGGCTAGAGTCTATATATAAAAATGGCGCTAGAAATTAACTCTAATGGGTTATATTATACATAATTATAAAGAGGGCATGTTTTTTTGTTTGTTAGGTTGTAGGTAATCTCCGAAAGTGCTTATCCGATTTCAAAAATTCTTTCATCAGTATTTAGAATCGAATTTCAGACTAGGCTAATCTGTTGACGCGAGCGTAGTCGAGGGCATTTATCAATGAAATAGTGACTTTAAAACGACGCAGCAACTCACCATAATCCCAACCAGCGAGTTGATATTCTCGATGCGCCATCGCGATTCGAACTTCACTAACTGCACGACTAGATTCAGGGTCGACGCGCACAGATTAAGCGAGTCCATCGAGAACACCTGACTCGGCAGCAGAATCGCTTCTATCAGATGCTCCAGATGCACCCCAACAAACGTTATAGCGTCACTCGCGAAGAACTGGCCATGCTTCATCACCATCATCGATATGAAATCCAGGCTGTAGCCATAGACTCTCCACCACTCTTGCGCCTTCCAGCCTTCGCCGTTACTTTCGAACTTTGGGGGTAAAAGTTGCATCCACAGGAATTGGTCTACATCTCCTAGTAGTAGGTCTTTTGAGAAAGGACCTCTGGAGTACGCTGTCAGGCAACGTAAAGCCGCTAAAGACGTGTGGTAGTGCCGTTTATTTTGCAGACACATTTGCAGGCAGCATAGAAGTTTATTGGTGAACCTTGTCGATTGAAACCACTGCGAAAGCGAGTACATATCGTCGTACAAATCCAAGCATTGTTCGAGCAACGCGAGGGATAAGACTACCGGTGGAATTTCGTCGCTATTCCCGTTGGTTTTCTGTTTGATTTCGCCTGTATCATCTTTGATGTTATCGAAGAGTTTTTCTAGTTCAAGGCTGTTGATGTTTGTCACTGAGCGTATGATGCTCTGCGCTGTGTTGCTATTGGCCTTGATCTCGTAATCCAAGCTGCTGATAGCAACTGTTCCTATTGAGAGTATGGCGCGTTTTGCTCGCGGATGCAAGCAGTAGTAGACAATCGAAGTGTTAGTCAGCAAATTGTCGATTTGCTTCGCGTTCACCTTTCTGTTATCGAAACAGTCGTCCTTCCAATTTGCTAGCATTATAACGTACAACTCCGATAATATGACCACTAATCTTCCGTCTTTTAAGTCTTCTAACTCGAGTAGCAGCGCCTTCATGCACGGCGCGACCATTTTGGCCTTATGCGCTATGTTGAGATTTATCGGGAGGCATTTGCAGAAGATCGTTGTGAAGTCTTTCCACGAGGTCAATAACCCGAGCCACGACGGCACTTTATCGACCAACTCCTCCTCCTTGTCTTTGCCTTCGAAGGAGAATATGTAGTTGATCCAGGTGTCTAAGAAAGTCTTGTTCGTATCAAAGAATTGTTCCAACATGTCCTTCAAGCTCGGCTCTAACTGGTCCCTGGACAGGAATAGCTCGATTCCAAGGACGTTGAAGATCTGTGCGTAGGTTCTGAGGCCGGGCTGGATGTCGCTGAAGAGCGGGCTGGTCATGTGGTCCCAAAACTTTGGGTTCTGACGCAGTTCCTTGACTAACACCTGCATGTTGTTTCGCCACAGGGCGTGAAACAGCGCCATAATGCATGCCAACAATGGACTGTGCAGGAGTTTGGCGTCCTGGAATGTAAAACATAAACATTTACATACAGGCACATACATTGCTTTTGACCCCACACTAGGACACGCTGTGTCGTGGGAACCAGAAACAGCGACATCACAAACATGTAAACATCCAAGACCTGGGTTTTTTTTGTACCCATGCAGGATTTGAACCCGGGATGCGGATTGGGCAGATGCGTTAACCGCTGCGCCACAGAGGTCGGCAATTAAAAAGCATTTAATTGTATCAAGATAATTTTGCTGGCGGCGGGCCTCGGTTTTGCGAATACGTTCATTCACTGAAGAGGCTTTTATTGTCAAAATAAAAATGAGTTATAACACAGTATAAAGCCTGGCAAATAACATTACTAAAATCCGTGTAATCGCGATAGACATTTGAGAGCATTTTTTTACACAATGTGTTAGGTAATATTCAAAGAATTCTGTGTTTAGGCCGAAAACAGTCATGCGTAGTCAATGTCATTTGGTCAAATTATTTGCCGGGCATCATGGCAGTGATTTATTAGTGGAAGTTACACATTAAACATAACTCAAGCCAAAAATAGTCAGAAACCTTAAAAAATACTGGGTCCGGAGGTTTTCAATAAACTTCCGGAGGACATGCAAGCAGTGAGTCTGCATTTAAAATTAAATTTAAAAAATGGCTTATCGAGAGGTGTTTCTATACCTACAGCGAATTCCTTACTTAAAAATTACATTGCGCAGGCATGGAGTCTACACTATGACATGTTTATGAATTTTATAATATCCTCATCATGAACCAATACGGTATTTGACACTATCAACAATAAATAATTTGAGATGCTCGATTAAAACAAAAATTACAAAATGATTCGGAAAATTTATTTCTTTTAATCATTTACTAGTTATTACAATTTTTAAATAGATGAAACATAAAAAGAGTGCTCTGAACTGTGACGTCACAAGCAAGTATTTTCATACAAAATTCCGTTAAAAAAGTAACTCATTTGACATCCTGTCAAATACCCAATTATGTCCCACAGAGGGGCACGGGTCTCTTCCTTGAGGAAGGTATAGGCCATACTCCACCAAGGGGGCAAGTCCGGATTTGGATAATATGATATTGACATTTAATTTTTGACATTTATGAATTTGATTTTATCTTTGTTTGTAAATTGTAATTAATAATGTGACTTGTAATGAATATTACCAATAAATGATGTCTATGTTTACTGATAAATTTTTTATCATTTACGGTTTCGGTTTTTTTGTGTGGAAAAAATTGTAGAATATTGTAGTAAAACTTTAACTTCTAAAAAAAATTGCACTTAGAGTCTGACAAGCGAGTCCTGGGACGCGATTTATTTCGAATTCTTCATATGGCCACACTCTGACTGTCAAACTTAGGTATTTCAGCTGCAAGTAGTACAGCCCAAACAGTTTGATACTCGTCCTAGATTTTACCATGTTTTAGTATGTACATACGAGTAATAATGTTTTAAAACAAACATGAATTATTTCTTGTTGTAAGGTCTGTCAGATGACGAAAATTTTAAACGTCAGATCGAAGACTTAGTCAAAGAATTCAAAGATGTTGAGAAAAAAGATAATATGATTACGTCTTAATCCAGTTATTAGGGTAATCTGCCAACTAATAAATGTTTATAAGTTCATGAGGTGCATCTTTATTATCCCTGTTTTTGGTGGAGTGGAAATGTTGGTTTTGATGTAGTTAATGTTTTCGTTTTGCTTATATTTATGTTTGGACAAAATTCATTGGAGACTCCAAACTAATTAAACAATAATCAAGTTAAGCAAAAGTATCAAGATGGTTTATTCAGACTATATGCAGGGTTAACCACTAAAAGATTTTTAAATTTCCCGCCAGAGGCTTGAGCCACGACTCACTTGTCGCACTCTATCACCTTCATCCACACACGTCAGTAAATAATAGGGCCGCCAACAGTAACGAACTTCATTTATTTTTCAAGATTTAAATGTAAATTCGAATCGCTCGTAGCCCCGGCTGCCTGAGTGATCTTAAACGATCACGAAGGTTAAGCAACATAGGGCGTTCAGTGTATGGATGACCGTCCGATTACCGTTCTATGACTAAAGCTAGTGGCATTTTTCCACCTTGTACCTCTCTATATGTACCTCACTTACATATACAACATAGAAGAAGAATCGTCGTCGACCATCACTATAGTTCGTGCCAGATAAACCTGCACAAAAGTTCATTGAACCCAGTCTGTTGTAAAAACCAAAAGAGAGTAACTTAAAAAAATATATTTTCGACGAAAAAAATCTTGTTTTTTTTTCTATTCTGATTGTTAGTAGAAACAATCTTAACTTAATTTATTTTCTCATTTTATAAATTTTAGTGTAGTAATGACTGTAACTTTAAAAAAATGTCGTTCATCACGGTAAAATGTCTTATTTTATGTTTTATTTTGTGACTGGCAATCAATTAACCCATACTGTAAATATTGTATTTATAATAAATGTATTTGAAGCATTATAACAAGGTATTTTAGACTTGTTAAAATTACTAGATCAAAAATGAAAAAAAAAATATTTACTCCATTTCATTACTGACTGCAGACAGACGAAGCATGCAGCGGTGCACAACTGTCGGCCCCCGTTTTGTCGTTCAATCGCTCGCTCGCGTCACAGATTAGAGAAAAAATGTTTTCTCGCGTGATTCATTCGAGCGATTCTGTGCTTTCGAGTCGGGAACACAAAGTACTATATTAGTTCAGTCATTATAGATTTTGACCCGTGAATAATCAGTTCTTGGATTTTTTTCGTACGTCCCTCGGGGGGGTCACTGGGAGTGTAAATTCAAAAAGTAGACTTAATCAGGCTACTGCGTATATTCGAAAAATGTTTTTTTTTAACGGTTTTTCTTAAACAACTCGGCCATATTTGATTTTACAGTAGAACTGAGAACAAAAATTGTAGGAAATTTGATTGTCTACAAGTTGGCTCTTACAATTTTTCTTCTAAGATCGATATTTTGGAAATTAAACTTGAACAACCCGACAAATTCAAAATATTATCATTATTTCCTATATTCCACGTTTTACGGCATGAATGAAGAGAAACAAAGTAAATAGCCTCGTAAGGCCCGACCTTGAAAAGAACAATTGATTTTGTGATCACTTGAAGACATTGGGCCTCACGAGGATATAGAATCAAATTCTGAACAATTTTGGTTCCCACCTTTTTTTCCCCCAAAATTGATATTTTATTCAGGTTTAATTTTCAAAATATCGATCCTAGAAGAAAAATTGTAAAGACTAAACTTGTAGAAAATCAAATTTCCTACAATTTTTGTCCTTACCGTTTTGCTGTGAAATCAATAATGGCCTAGATATTTAAGAAAAACCGTTTTTCGAATATACACAGGAGCCTGATTCAGTCTACTTTTTGAATTTATACTCCCAGTGACCCCCCCGAGGGACGTACGAAAAAAATCCAAGAACTGATTATTCACGGGTCAAAATCTATAATGACTGAACTAATATAGTACTTTGTGTTCCCGACTCGAAAGCACAGAATCGCTCGAATGAATGACGCGAGAAAACATTTTTTCTCTAATCTGTGACGCGAGCGAGCGATTGAACGACACGGTCCCCCGTGGGACCTACGAAATAAAAAAATCCAAGGACTGATTATTCACGGGTAGGGTCGGTGTTTTGGATATAATGACTGGACTATATAATACAATACCGGAAAGTTGGGAAGCGCTCACGTCACGCACGAGGCCTTGTTCTGTGGTATGTCCACATCTACAGCGTATAACAAGACCACTGATGTAGCCATAAGGCACGAATAAGAATTAGCAAAAAACGCAAAAATCTCCTTAAATAATATCTAATTTCACCTCAATATCTCAGAAATGATGAGGAGGATGTGGTTTTCGGAGACGTCGGAGATTTTGTTACACCCGTGTAACTCATTATTACTTTTATCCAATAAGGGGCTTTATTCTTTAAAACATAGTCAACTATGTCAAATTTTCCAAAGCATAGATCTCGATGGGTATTTTTATATTGAGACTATATTTTATACTAGCTGTGCCTCGCGGTGTCACCCGCGGTGTATTAGGGAAAATAAATTGTAAAATAACAATTATTCACATTTTTAGGGATTTTCCTATGAGAATAAGATGTTTTTTCGCAGCAAAACGTGGCCTATGTGTTAATCCAGAGTGTCTGCTAACTCCATACCAGATTTTATTAAAATCACTCCAGCCGTTTAGACGTGCAGAAGTAACAAACATACACACTCACACACTCACAAACTTTCGCCTTTATAATATTAGTGTGATTGCCTAAGGTTCTTTCCCCCTGGCCAAGACACCGAAAGGTCAATGGACTTTTGTGCAAGTTTATCTGGAATGAACTATAGTTTGCAAAACTCACCGACTTAACAGTCCCAAGGTAGTCGGCCATATAGCCCAGAATTCCTTCGAAGTCGTTGTCTATCTCTTTCTTGCCCGCGGCCCCGTCTTTCTGTAGCTCAGCCTTCACGTGATTCATCTTGAAGAAAGCCTCGGTGAGGCCGGGCTGCTTGCCCACGCACGTCGCGACGAATTCCAAGATGGCGATCTGTGGGTAGGCAAAAACCCTAATTCCAAGAAGGCGAACTGTATGTAAGCATAAAACCTAATTCGAAGAAGGCGAACTGGTGGGTAGGCAAACAACCTAATTCCAAGATGGCGATCTGTAGGTAGGCAAAAAAATCAGATTCCAAGATGCTGACCTGCAGGTAGGTGAAAAATGGCGACCAAGATGGCGACCTGCCGATAGGCAACCTTAAGTACGGTGGAATGGGGTGATTAGAACCTTGAATATGAATAGTACAGTCACGAGCAATAATATGTATACACTGCCACATTCTGTACGACGTACACATTTTGTTTCGTACTGCACATGTGTACGGCAATTTGTCTTAAATTATCTAACCACTAGATGTTGCCCGCGACTACGTCCGCGTGGGCTTTAGTTGAGTAAAGTGTTTGCAAATAAGATAGGGATACTTTAAGCGCATGCGAAAGAGCTTTCATACTAACTTCGCAATCCCCTCTTACCGCCTTAAGGGATGATTTTCGAAAGACTACTTTACACGTCTTTCATGACTTTCAATGAAGACACTTCATACTGAATTTCATTCAAATAACTTCAAAAACGGCAAAGTTTCATACTAACTTCGCACCCCTCTTTTACCCCCATAAAGAATGGTTTTCGAAAAACTATTTTACATGTGTTTCAAGACATTCAATGAAGGACCTTGATTCTGAATTTCATTCGAATAACTTCATAAACGGCAAAGTTTCATACTAACTTTGCACCCCTCTTTTACCCCCTTAAGGGATGATTTTCGAAACACTATTTTGCATGTATTTCATGACTTTTAATGAAGGAACTTCATATTGAATCTCATTCGAATAACTTCAAAAACGGCAAAGTTTCATACTAACTTTGCACCCCCCCTTTTTCCCCCTCAAGGGATGATTTTTGATAAACTATTTTACACGTGTTTCATAATTTTAAATGAAGAACTTTCGTACTAAATATCATTCGAATAACTTCAAAAACGGCAAAGATTCATACTAACTTTGAACCCCCATTTTACCCCCATACGGGGTGAATTTTCAAAAATCCTTTCTTAGTGCTCCCCTACATTATAAAAAGAACCCCTGTGCAAAGTTTCAAGTTTCTAACCCTTATAGTTTAGGCCCTGCGTTGATATGTCAGTCAGTCAGCTTCTCCTTTTATATATACAGGGTTACAGGGAAAGTCGTACACAATATTAAAGGTGGTCATTATTTAGATCATTTTTGATGGATTTTATTCTATTATATAGGGTCCGAAAATTAACCGTTATGGAGATATTGACTGTTAAAGATTTTTTAAAAATACCTTTTTTTTTTGCTTTTTGATTGATTTTTTCTGAGAATAGAGCTCATAAAGTGTTTTTTTTAATGTATTTAGTTAAAATGCATGTCAATTGATAAAAAAATATCAGCAAAAGCTGCACCTACTACTAACAGCTTTAGAAAACGACTCGGCAACGGTTAGAATTAAATATTTTTTCTCTAAATATTTTTCATATTAAAGCTCTTAAAAAAAATTTTACGTATGGAACTTATTCTGCAAATAATTTTAAAAACTTCTACCACTCTTTAACTATTCAAAAAGGTATTATATTTAATAGGTATGTGCATGAAATTTTAAAATAATA